>MU181983.1:316283-344235 GCA_016904865.1 Pissodes strobi
ACATATCACAATAAAATCATATACATATCGTAACGGATTTCGTTAAAAAGTAGTTTTTTAAAATATACCACTCAATTAACAAAAAGAAAAGGCCCAAATGAAAAAAAAATAGAACCTTAAAAAAAATTAAAAAGCAACGGGGTTCAATCTCAGGCCGCGCCGCGCCGCTCCGCCCATAGAGCCGCCGAATCAAGGCCTAACCACCTAGACCACTCGGCCACGAGAGCAGTTGGAACAGAACGATTGCATGGCGAAGACATGGCGCGATTAGGTGCGCAAATCAATCAGCTTTTGTAGCGTTACAGAACCTAACCGATTTTAGCACCCTGGTACCATCGTATGTGAGCATGTGTAAATATTCCTCCCGGTGCGGCGCGCGTTAAGTTTCAGTTCAATCACACTTCAATAATACATGTTGCTTTATTTTTTTTACTTATTTAAATTTTGGCCAACATTTTTTAATCACAAGAGTCTGGCTGGAGCGTGAACCGTGACTTGATAGTGGTATATCTAAAACAAATGTTTAAAGAACGGAACTAATGCACAGCAGCACCCGAATGTTGAATTAGCGGCAGCTAAAATCACGGTACGGTACGTGAAAATAGGATCCATCTCTAGCCATAGGATGTCCCTTTAGAGTGTGCGCCACTGCCATAAAAAATCATGTAAATCGTGGAAATATGTAATAAAAATAATAAAGTAAAGCTTTAATAATTAAAGATACTCACCATCTTTTACGTTGATTCCATCTTCTCTTCGACAAGCTCGAATCCACTGATTTGCTAACTCATATTTAAGAAAACGAAAATATTTAATATTACTCCCTTTGGTGGTCTTATTATTGTTCTTACAAGTAGCCACATCACAGTTCGGCATAATTATACTAAGTATAAGTTTTTAATTTAAATAATCCTATAACATTATATAAACACAAAACAAATCTAAAAATTCACTTAATTAAATAAACTATGACAGCGTCAAATTTTCCCGGATGACGTAGATGCGCGAGTGAGTCAAAAACAAGTCTAGAAATCAGCATACCGTTATGTGTGTATCGTGGCTACACATCAATTTTGACCTCATATTCTTAATCACTGACCTCAAAAACCCCCGAGTACCAAATTTTAGCCAAATGACGTCAATGACGAGACTACTATGATTTTTATCCCATTATCCCGTATAAACGAAGCACTGTGCGACGTTTCGTCGTTGCGCTGCCATCATCAACTTTGTTTTTTTAAATAGGGCCCTGGATTTTATATTACGGATTTTAAGAGATCCTAAGTTCACAAACTAATGATCTATCGCACTTATTCGAAAAATTCATATGAGTGACATTTTCCATAAGATTTCGTGTGTTAGAGAGAGACAGAAAATAGATTTTTACTGGCAGTTTACTTTTACGTTATTAATGCGTAAAAAAAGGTTTTTGTTTTTAATCCTATTAAAAATCTATTTTCTGTCTCTCTCTAACTCATGAATTCTTAAGGAAAATGTCACTAATATGAATTTTTCGAATAAGTGCGATACATCATTGGTTTTGGGACCTTATAGGAGCTCTTAAAATACGTAATAAAAAATCCAGGGTCGTATTAAAAAAAAACAAAGTTGATGATGGCAGCTCAAAGAAGATACGTCGGCTTGAAAATCTGATTAACACCATCTTGAAGAACAGAAAAAGTAGCAATGAAAATGTGAAAATTATTTTGTTATATCGATTCAAATAGAGTCATAAAACAATAAAAATTAAATAGTGAATATTCGGTTTTTTCCAAAAATCTTCGGAAGTATTCGGAATTTTTAAACTTGTAATGTAGCATTTTGATCAGCATCAAACTGCGCAACTTTGCCTCTATTTAACCGGCCTCGTATCTCTTCTAGTTTCCGAGATCCCACTGACGAGGCTCGAATTTGGGACACCCTGTACCTTATTAATTATTCTAGAAGGGCTGCCTCCGTCAATCGGCCCTTTTGAAAGCCAACTGCGCCGAACTTATAATTTTGTTAGCAATAATAAAATGATTCAGGTTTTCACTAAATGCAGTTTTAAATACTTTCGAAAATACAGAGAGTAGCGAAATTGCGCGATAGTTCAAAAATCTTCGGCCGGCCCCTTTTTTATGGATAGAAACAACCACAAGTTGCTTTAAAATGGATTGAAATAGGCCATCATCAAAAGACTTGTTTATTAAAATTGCGAGAGGAAAATTTCCTCTAATATTATGAAATCAATGACATGTGCAAATAAAAAGCATGGAATGTCATCAACTCCTTTCGAATCTTTTTTAGATACTTTTCTTAAAATTGTCGCCACTTCGTCTGGCAAAATATGCAACAAGGCCATATCTTGGTTAGTGGCTGAAACAATGTTATCATCTAACAACTGAAACTGCTTATTAGAGACCAGTCTTTTTGGAGCATCTAGAAAATAATTATGGAATATGTATGCTGAGCTCTAATATCTATTTTACTATTATCAAAATAAAATTTTTTGGGTAGAAAATTTTTGGCCTTGCCAGATGTTTCACTGTTAATAATATTCCATGCTGCCCTCGATTTATTCTGAGCAGAATAAATTTTGTTGCTAAACTAAAGCCTTTTTGCCTCAATATCTTTTTTTTGTGAATTATTTTTCATTCAATGTAGGTATTGTATAGTTGGGCACGTTGGGGACTTTTATAAATTTTAAAAATATCGCGCAATAATTGGCTGCTGTTTTTTATTTCAGGTGTTACCCAATTATGTTTTGGCTGTCTTATGTTTTTGTAGAAAATTTGTTTGGGAAAACAAGTTCAAAGCATGCATTGCAATTTTCTTGGGCTATCATACCAACAAAGATATTTATATTGTTGACAGATTTAAAATTTCGCATATATGTTACCAGACTTGGTTCTTTTGGTTGATTATTAACTAAAATACTCAATAATTGCATATAGTGGTCAGGCAAATCACAAAAACATCAGAGCTTCCAGTATTAGAGAAAATATTATCCATAATCCCCTCGTATATTTTTCGTGATACACTGTACATATCCAAATGCTAAAAATAAATGCAAAATATTTTGTGCATCAGTATTTAAATTATAATAAAAGAATTTGTCAGAAAAATATTTTGCAGATAAAATTTGATCTAACACCTTATTAAATTGAATAAAATTTCTAGGTGGTCTGTATAAGCACAATACACTAAAATAATAATTTTTACTAAATGATATTTTGCTTGCTACAAACTCTATGACCGTATCAAATGATTCTATTTTAAAATTAATATGTTGAAACAAAATATCATTTTTTACAAATATAGCGACGCCCCCACCTTTACAGCGTGAACGACAAAAAAAATGCATAAGGTATAATTACACAAGTATACATTTTGAACTTCGCTCTCCGTAAACCATGTTTCAGTCAAACAGACCTAACAACACGTAGAGCTTTGTGATTTTTGTTGCTCCTTATATTTAAATGGCACACTGTAACCTTATCTTTTTTAGTCAAATGAGCCTCCGGTGGTTTTTTTCCTTGAAATTGTTTAGCAATCGCACTTCTTTGCCACCTTTTTGGATCGTAGCATTCAGAAAGGAAAGTACCGTCGTGAAAAGTGCTTATACGAAACGCCGAATTTGTCTCCTTAGAAACCAGTTTACAGATCTCGATCTGAGGCGATGACCACTGTTCTCCTAAATAGTCAGTGACATTTTTTAGGTGGTTGTCTTTGTACACCTTCCTACGTACATCCATATCTTTGGTTATGTAGCTTGAAAGCTGGTAGAGTTGTCAACATTTAAATTGCCTCTTATTACTCGCTCTGTATTTTCCAGAAAAACTTAAACAATTTATGCTTGCTTAATACATTTTCTATTGTGGTAGCATTTATTGACGAATCGAGCTCTTCATCACTTTCAGCAAGTTTGTTTAAAGTTGTAAGACCATGGAGTGCCTTTATTTATTTTTGTAAGTTACCGATTTTGTTCAGCAGAGGTTTTACAGCTACAGATAGAGCGGATTGTACAATTTCTCTGATATCTTCTTTAGAAAGCATTTGTTTATTGGCAGTGCTTGATGATGTTGAACCTTTATTCCTGGTTTCAGTTGTCATTTTCTTGCCAATTTATATTTCCGGTGTGACTTGGCAACGTGCAGAATAACGAAATTTACGTACACATAGCAGAACAGTGCGGTATTATCCGAAATGAACTTTGCCCCTCGGTAGCATAAACTCGATGCAAACGTTGTTTTAGGCAATTTATCCCAATTTAGTTAAGTATTTATATACTAACACAATTATTATATAACAATTCGTATAACTTAAGTTGTAGAGACTCATAGGCGCAGGACAACAAAAAAACTAATAATTCCTTTCTCTCAATAAATTTCCGATGTTTAGAGTTTTATTAAGTCTTTATCAAGGTTGCAAATAAAAGTAAATTTGAAGAGCACAATAATACACTGCCGAAGTATTGCTATACCTACAACAATATACCTACAACATCTACAGAAACAATCAATTATTGAGCCAAGCGTCCTAGGCAAATATATCAAGTAAAATGAAAAAAGGACAGCTTCTTATTTCACCTTTTTCCTTTCCCGCCCATTTTCAAATAAACATGAAATAAAATACACTCAATTTTCCTCCATAACAGAAAATAGGCAGAACGTGACAAAAAAGCATACATATACAAAATTCTATATTATAATATCAATCAAAAAGGATACATCTTCCCCCCTTTGCCTCATGAATCAAGTGTGCACAACAAAAATACAGACAATAATAATAATCAATACAAAAAATATACCAATTTTTTCAAGGATGGAATCCTGAGTCATAAGAATAGATAAAATTGTCCCCAAATTAATACGTCAGAGAAACACGTTTAAACATTTAACAAATTTCTTAAACACATATATTTAATAGGACGGCACAGTAACAACTGAGGATTACTGGTTCAAAAGCACAGACTTATTGTGAAAATTCTTTTCTAGCTAAACGTTGAGCTTTGGTCTCTATAAGTGTAAAACATGTAGGAGATACAGATAGTAAGTAATTATACCGCGTGTTTCATTTTTGGGTGCCAGTTTTTCACTTCACAGTATCATTCAGAGTTACGAAAATCATTTTACTCAGGCAACGCTTGTGGTAGTGTTTCTCGTGATTCAAGATATTCACGTCATTGAAATCAAAATTATGGCCCCAATTAAGATAGTATGGGGATACACATTTTCATTTCTGTCACGCTTAAAATCTACCTTCGTCAGAAATACAGAAGCTGAAACTGAAATTTCAAAATTTAAGGCGCAAAGAATTTTGACTTCCAATAAATAGTATTAACCCTATGCTGTTAATATTACCCAATATTTGCACTCTGGTGATGATGTGAGAAGACTGGAATTTTGTCACAGGTTTTTAAATAAATCTAACGAAGATGGTTCTTTTCACAAGAAAACAATTTGGTCAGATGAATACCGAATTACAAGTTGCGGTTTTTTTAACTGACATAATAAAATACATTGGAACTCCACAAACCTCCACATAGTACGACCTGTTCGTCAACAAGTTAGAATTGGGGTAAATGCAACTTGTTTTTTGTGTCAAAATAAACTAGTGTATCGCATTTTTTAAGAAAATTGTAATGCAAAGAGATATCTGGACATACTACAATCAAACCTTTTCGATATCTACATCAGAAAGTTTGTACCTTCTGTACTTCCGTTCTTTTTCACCTGCCGGCCAGCAGAACTTTCTGATATATTTGTCTAGGTTCACCTGACACTCACAGGTAAAGTCGTAGCCAAATTACTGTAGTATAGTACCGTCTATCTCCGATAAACCTAGCAAGTTACAGGATAGATGGCGCCGGCGCCGGCTGCAACACACTACCAGTTTGAATTTCACTGGGCTTGTTTTAAGCCTCAAATGCCGTTCTTTCATCTGCTGACAAAATAGCCATACTGACGAGTCGTAATACGGCTAACTTGTCTATGGATGGGTCGGCAGGTGAAAAAGAACGGAAGTACAGCAGGTACAACTTTCTGATGTATTCGTCTAGTTTCACCCATAGAGGAATATAAAAGTAAAGAGAGTATCCATTCCCTTGTAAATTATTGGCACACCGTTTAATAACAATAATGACGTATGATGTTTACTTACACGACACTAAGGACGGCTTACTGAACTAATGCTAATAATCTATGTTGACAAAACATGTTCCTGTTTTATCGACAGAAGAAAGGCGGCGGGCTATTCAAATGTTATTTTTATTTTAGTCGTATTCCATATAACTAGACGGTTTATGAATTTATCTGCAACAAACTATTACAGCGTTTTTCTTAATCGAGATTAAAGCAAAGAGAGGACCCTGTAAATACATTAGTTTATCGCAGATAAATCCATAATGCGCCTGGTTGAATTAAATGCGAGTATACATTAAACTTTAGGCGTTGTTTGGACCAAAGAATAGTTTAGGGTGTAAGAAAGAAAATATACACATTTTGCATTTTGTTACAAAGTTTATTAAAAAACATGCGGTAGTAAATGCAATCAAAATAACATAAAAAAGTCTCTTAACAGAACAAAATAGGTAAATAGTGTTGACGTATCACAATATATTTCCAATATTCAAAAACTAATTAACTCGAATAGAACCAAAAATAAAATTTAACAGTTTTTAAATATTTCAAGAACAAAATTCACATTAGAAAATAGCTGCTTACCAACGGATGCTACTCGCACCGCCAATACCTCCATCCACCATCGCTCCAAAACAATTTTAAATTAAAATAATATATTGATTAAATCGGCTTTCTTTAATCAACAACCGTCAAACCGCCATTTGTGAATTCTCGACAGCATACTTTTAGCACAGGTTACTAGATAATTTATAGTAAGCTGTGCTTTTAGTTCCACTGACGCTAGCGCCTCCATGCGCGGCTGGAATTGCGCAGTGCGTCAAAACTCAATGCCAATTTTCCCATAAGAATAAAACACTCTCTTTATTTTTATATTCCTCTATGGTTTCACCTGACAACACACAGGCCAATTAGTAGCCAACAATTACTATAGTATAGTACCGTCTATCTCCGACAAACCTAGCAAGTTACAGGATAGATGGCGCCGGCTACAACACATTACCAGTTTGCTTTTCGATATCTTTGATGATGTTCCTTTAAATGAAGTAATAGAAATTTACATTCAACATGATAGCGCCCCTACTCATTACGCTTTGAGCATTTAAATACTCATTTTAGAAAACGTTAGATATGAACACATAGACCTATAAGGTGGCTACCACGATCTCCGGATCTAACACTTCCAGATTTTTTTCTTTGGGGAGTTTTGGAAAAAATAATTTATAAAGAAGTCATCTTAACCCGTGAACAACCTTAATCAAAGAATTCATGAAGTATTTTCAGAAACAAAACCATTATACACATCATACATACCTCTAGTCTAAAAAAAATGCCAAGAGTGCATTGAAAAGAACGGTAGCGCTTTCCAACATCTGCGATGATTCCCATTATTTTCACCCTTAATCAGAATCTTTTATTTCGTTTTAAAGTTTCTATAGTTTTTAGTTTACTTTCTTGCGCCAACTATTTCCTCTACTTTTTGTCTATTAAAATATATTGTGTAATGTCTTTCCAGCTAGAATGTCTACATAGTTTCGATTCTAGGATAATAGCTTTTGTTGCATGTCCTACTGTGGTTTAAAGTAATAAAGTTTAAATAAATCGCTTAAGAAACCAATATCATCCATGGTGTGTTATATTTTTGAAAAAAGAATTTAAAATACTGTCTTTTTAAATTAGAACTTACCATTTAAAAAAAATGAGGTTAGGTGTGATAACTTTTTACCCGACTCCGTATACTTATTCTGAAAACGGTATATTATTCAACAATTATTTTGATGGGACTTTTGTATAAAACATTTTTCTTTAAACCGTATTTCTTAAGCGAGCGAATATTTTAAAGCATTTATTTGACCATTTTAAGTTTGACCTAAAAAGAGCACATGACCCCTCTGTTACTTTTTCGATAGCACTAACAATACCTTATAAAAGTGTCGAAAATGGAAAACTCTGTACAGGGTGTCCCAAATTCGAGCCTCATCATTGGGATCTCGGAAACTAGAAGAGATACGAGGTCGGTTAAATGGAGGCAAAGTTGCGCAATTTGATGCTGATCAAAATGCCGCCTTAAAAGTTAAAAAAATCCGAATACTTCCGAGGATATTTAGAAAAAACCGAATATTCGCGATTTCATTTTTATTTTTTTATGACTCTATTTGAATAGATATAACAAAATAAATTTCACACTCTCATTGCTATTTTTTCTGTTCTACAAGATGGAGTTATCAGATTTTCAAACCGACGTTTCGTCTTTGAGCTGCCATAATCAACTTTGTTTTTTTAAATACGGCACTGGATTTTTTATCACAGATTTTAAGAGCATCTAAAGTCCCAAAACCAATGAGGTATCGCACTTATTCGAAAAATTCGTATTAATGGCATTTTCCATAAGACCTCATGTGTTAGAGAGAGACAGAAGACATATTTTTGATAAGATTTTACCAGGAAATCATTAAAATGATTTTTTCGAATAAGTGCGATACATCATTGGTTTTGGGACATTAAAAGCTCTTAAAGTCCGCAATAAAAAATCCAGGGCCGTATTTAAAAAAACAAAGGTGATTATGGCAGCTCAAAGACGAAACGTCGGTTTGAAAATCTGATAACACCATCTTGTAGAACAGAAAAAATAGCAATAAGAGTGTGAAATTTATTTTGTTATATCTATTCAAATAGAGTCATAAAAAAATAAAAATGAAATCGCGAACATTCGGTTTTTTCTAAATATCTTCGGAAGTATTCGGAATTTTGTAACTTTTAAGGCGGCATTTTGATCAGCATCAAATTGCGCAACTTTGCCTCCATTTAACCGACCTCGTATCTCTTCTAGTTTCCGAGATCCCAATGATGAGGCTCGAATTTGGGACACCCTGTACATTATTTAAGGAGGGTATAATGTAGGCTTTAATCGTCTGAGTGTATTACAATTTAATTATTCACACACAAAATATGTGACTGGGAACCGAATTTTTAACCGTGAATCGAGACGTCAACACATTGCTAGTTACCTATGTTGACATTTCTCGTTTCCATAGTAATATCTCTCGAATTGACAATTACGAGCCCACGATACACCTAAACACAATATGTCAGCTTTCGAAATAACAGTTCGTATACTACGTCACGTGTGGAATTTATATGTAAAATACAGGGAAAGTCTGCAACACACTTGATGTCACGTTTCTAATTTTTCGAACGGCTGACTTAACGTATTTAGGTGTATCGTGTACGAGCCTATAATTGCACTTGCTGTCATATAATCCCAAATTATAACTCTCTACTGATTATATTCTAGATGGAACTACTGCTAACACTGATTTGAAAATGGACGCGTTGTTGATATTCAAATTAAAGATAAAAATAATCGGCAGATGGCGCTGAACGACAAATTGGTATCAAATTAAGAAATACCAAATAAATAAACTATAATCAGATGTATACCTTGAAATTGGGCCAACACCAGTCTTTGAAATAGCTCAACCAGCACCTTATGCAAACAAACACGTAGGCTAGCTCGGCTCAGGCTGGTTCGAACTTTATCTTTTCCCACTGACAAGTTCCAAAATGATGTACCTGGATATGAAATTAACTCAAAATAGGTTAAAGTCCAAGTCGGGGTTGGACGCCACCAAGTTTACTTTTGTTGGCAAGCCCTATCGTTGTTTATACGGGCAGAGTAAAGAAAAACTTGGGAATAAAAGAATCGAAGTACAATCTCAAATATCAAATTAAGTAAATAATTACCTGTCGAAGTCTACGATACTTGCACAGTTACCACTCAAGATATATGTTCTCAAATTCACACGAAATAATAACAGATATGTGAGGCCAATAGTTTTATTTTGGAGTAAAATTAAGAGCAAGCTCCTCTAGCCTCATAAGAGAATTCCTATTTATAAATACTGTCTGACTGTCTTGTCAACTTGACAGCCCAATTTAAAATTTTAAAAGGTGTCAAGTAAAAGGTTATAAAATTTAGAAAATTCACTTCCCCGCAACGCTCTGCTGTAACCTGCAACCTAGATGGTGATAAAAATTCCGGACTTATCACATAAACTATTCTAAGTTAGTTCAACTGGGATAGAATAACCTTTTTTAAGCGAGTTGCAAGCTTCAACAAGGAACCTTCAAAATGCTATGTTACGTTACAACATCAATGCCATAATAAAGAAAAAGTAATTAAAATGAATAAACTTCACCGGTTATAATATGCACTAGAGATTATCCATAAATCTAGTACTTGAAAGTAGTAAGTAATGGAACTATGCCGGCGTAGCTACACTTCACAAAAGGTATTGTATATATACTCTAGTGAATTGAGATGATTGATAATATATGCTAAGGAGATGTTAAAACACTTAAATAAAAAATACGGTTGTTTAAATTCAAAAGTCTTCTACGTCGAAGTTATAAATTCTGGCACAACATTGTCAGAGAAACGTTAATGTGGATTAGAAATAATACTTATCTTGGTAATAGCCCTCCGCTCTAAAATTGTGTTCATGAATTGGCCATCATCTTTCTCTGTAAATCCGACAGCCTAATTTCGTCAGGTTCCAAGCAAAATGTGTTTTTTTCTGCATTACTGGGAATCCGCAACTAGCACCCCGCAACTAAGACTCCGTATTTAGAATTTCACGTCTAGAATCCGCAGCTAGACCTTCGCTACTAGAATCCCGCTACTAAAATCCAGCTACTAGAACCCTAAAATGGAAATTAATCCATAACAGCAACCTAACATGAAAATTACAGAAATGCCAAAACTCGGCTCCAATAATCTAATTGAAATTCTACATTCAAAACAACTTAAAATAGCTTACCCATAACTGGGGTCCACCAAAACCAGGGTGACTTGAAGAAATAAAAAGGCTTATTGCCATAACGGCGGTCGCTAGAAATTACTCCTACAAACTAACAATCTCGAGAGAGTTTCAAACGGCTTCCAGCCTGTTTCATCTATAAAATTGAACACTACCCGGGAGCTACTTTTTCACCCAGGGAATTTTCATCGGGTAATGACAAAACAAAAAGCCTCACAGAATCAACAACCACCGTTTTCTTCTGTTTTTCCTCATCCTACTAGAATAATAAACAAATAAAATCTGTAAATCACGTCAAAATCGATCGACCGTCATTCAACTAAAATCCTTAAATGACAATTTGAATACTGCTGTCAGAATACTAGACAGGATCGACCTTATCAAAAAAAAGACAATAGATATGATTAAATAAACTGACTTTTATAAATAGAAGAATTTCCAACCGTAACATTGCTTTATGAGTAACTATAATTGCACTTGTTTATATTATGCCTATCATAATGCTGTTACAACGATAAGCATTATGCGTCTATTATTAAATGTTTGTTACATAATAGTATTTCATTTAACTGGCGAGGTATATTATACTTGAGTCAAATACTGTACCTTATCTACAACCACTTTCGAACACGCAAAGTACTTAACTAAACAGCAAAATTTTAACGCTTACGTCAACCGAGTTGTCAATACATACCTATGTTCATGTTGACATTTTACGTTTTCTTAGATGTGACGACTACCTATAGCGAATTCATTATAATTGCCCTTGGTTTACGAATAGCAATAATTGGGCTTGTAGTATTGTGCGTAGCATATTGCCCTTACCACCAAAAGTATTATGCGTATATTATGAAATGGTTGTAGGTAATTGTATCTTGTTTAACCAGCGATGTTCAGTATACGTGAGTTGAATGCTATACTTTATCTACAACCATGCTTAAATATTCAAAATACTTGACTAAAAAGCTAAATTTTAATAATTACGTCAACCGAGAGGTCAATACTTACCTATGTTGACATAGCTGCGGTTCTCTGATTGCGTATTACGAGTTCATATGTTCACATGTTGTTTTATGAGAGCTATAATTACACTGGCTGTATTATTCATAGCATAATGCTCTTGCTATCATAAGTATAATGGCCCTATTATTAAATTATCATAAATCAATTAATTAAGGGCTTAAAATTTAATAATAATGCTTTTAGCAACCTTTTAGCGTGCGTTAACTAACGCAAGCACTTGCGGCAACTCATACGAACAAAATTAACACTAATTCGAATCGAAATAAATTAAATATGACCAAAAATTACTAAGTGACCATTTTTAATTTTGTCAACTACCAACCGGTGAAAATCTAGTGAGAAACTAAAAATTTTAAAATGTTAAGCGCGCTTAATGCTTAACTCAAAAAATATATATTACGCGATATACTCAATAGGAAAATTGATAGATTAATCCAATACCTACTTACCTGTATGAAGATTAAGCGTAATTTTCCGAGCTTGTCTTCCGATCGTAGTTTCAGAATCACCACACCCATCGATACGTTTTTAAAGCATAAAGTTTTTTTACCCTCAAGCCAAGCTGCTCTCGCACTTCGATGCTTACTCATCCTGTTTTAGAGCAAAATTGCCCGCATAGGGGGCATGTGGTTGGGAGGCAGAGGCGGATTTGCAGTCTGGGCCGCCCTAGGCCCCAAGCTATCAGCCGCCCCTTTCTCAGCATCCACCATATAGACTACATAATGAAATTACTTTATTGCCAACTTTTATATAGTATACACACCTTGGCCAGTAAATAAGAAAGTCTCAGTTCACATGTTTGTTGACCTCAGCTTTGCTTCGGCCGACAATTACATGTGATCTGAGACATTTTTTACTTTACTGGCCTAGGTACGTAATATACTATTTTTGACACGATTGGGGCCGCCCCTAAATCTGGCCGCCCTAGGCCCGAGCCTACCGGGCCTTAGGGTAAATCCGCCACTGTTGGGAGGGTTGTTCATACTGGTAAGTAGGTATTCGATTAATTGATCAATTTTCCATCGCTTGTCTTCCGATATGATTACATCGTAGCTGTTTAAACCTAGATGGTGCAATTTTGCATTATTCTACCTCCAATCCTGAGAATACCACAAAAAAAAAACATAATTAAGGCAGCAAAGCCGTTCAATTCAACTATATTAAGTATGACAAAAAAAATCAATGACAATTCTATCATATACATTTCTTAACTACTTAAAATTTAAGGGTACTTATTCTAGATAAATAAACATTAATTTATTTAACATATTATTGATATTTACCCTACAATTGGTTGCCTTTTTCCCCACTAATCTTTCCTACATAATGGAGCCTCTTCGGCGCTGGCTCCAGGATGTGAACAGCACAAGTGCTAGTTTAGTGACCCTTACAAAGCTAAAAAATCTATAAAGAAAACAACGGTTGACGTTTCTGGGATCAAATCTGTCCGCGTCGTCCAGAACAACAAAATATAAAAATGAAAATGGTTAGCAAATGCAAATAACAGTAAAAAGCTATCGCAGAAATTTGTCAATTTGTCAAGTTTTGAATTAACTTAACAATTTTTTTAAAAATACTAAAAGCCGGTGTTTTATCAACACAGAAGAAGAAATGCTTCTCAGACAGTTTCCTTACCACCAGGAAATTTTTCCTGCATAAGAGATGAGAGTCTCTATAGAGAGTAACTCATTTTTACTTGATTTAAAAGTCAACGGTGTCCCAACTAATAAACTAACAAACAAGGGATACCAGGGTTGTAATGGCTACGCAGATACTACCAATATTCCGGTGGCTTCATCATGCATA
Organism: Pissodes strobi; assembly: GCA_016904865.1. NCBI lineage: Eukaryota > Metazoa > Arthropoda > Insecta > Coleoptera > Curculionidae > Pissodes > Pissodes strobi. The sequence continues at coordinate 330,055 of MU181983.1, forward strand.
ATTTTATCTAAAGCATTAAATATCATAGAAAACGAGAGAAAAATACTCATCATGCCAAGAAATTGTAAATACATCGACTGCTGTGGAGGTTGGATCCGGAATCCATCCATTGCATTTTGTCCTAAAATAAATTGCAAATAAATCTAACCCCTTATTATTTTCTGATATACATGCTTGTTGAGTTCTTATTCTGTTTCAACGGAAGTTTGTCTTGATGCCTTAACGGCTTTCTTTTTTCTTTTGAAGCGATATACCATACGAAGAGTGTTATACGTTTTGTTCACACCAGTCTAAAATTTGAAAGGCTATAGTGGTTAAGTTGCGATATTGTATGCTTCCACCACGATTAATGCAGGATATTGCTTACTTATTATCGATTCTAAGTAAGACTAATATTTACATTTGAATTAATAAATAATTGTAAGCCATGACAAGCAGCTTTAATTTCAAGGTAATTAATATACTTAGACTTGTCGGCTTCTTCCCAAAATTCGCAAGAATTTTGGCCGTTACAATGAGTATCCCAGCCTGTAGGAGACGCAGACGCATAAGGAAAAAAATCCAATGAAAAAGTACTAGGCTTCATATTTACAGTATTTCTGGATTGTCTATCCACCAGCTAATAATTTGCTTTGTGTCTTTTGAAATTAATATTCTGTCATTGTATGACTTTCCTTTTAACTCTTTAAACTTTGCGCGTCCTAGTTTTTTGATCCGATTACGACACTGAGGAACGGCAGGAGTCGCTGCTGCCAAAACACCAATATTTTTCGCAAAATCTCGAATTGTAGTACCCGACTTGTTCATATATTTTTAATTGCCTCTTGAATTCATTTTCTTAAGAGGTAAAGAAACGGTCATCTGAATTAAGTCATAAGTAAATCTCAGGTATGATATTTTTATGATGTTATTAAGTGACTTTTTCTGTATTTATAATAAATCCTAAATCATTTAGGATACGAATTGTTACATTAGTATTTCTAGCCATTATTAAGATATCTATCATCTAAATATACTATTAATAAAATATCTTTTTGGCGTAAGTAACTTACAACTTGTTTCATAATTTTCGTAAAAATATACTGTGCAATCTTGAGGCCAAACGAAAGGCAATTAACCTCACATATGTGATCTAAAATATACATATATGTTTTTTCTTTTCTACTTTGAATTAACAGTTAAAAGAAAATAAGCATATTTCAAGTCTATATTCGTTACATATTTTTGACTTTACCAGTGCTGTTTTCTGCTGGGATGTTTGGGGCTGTTTCCTTCCCTCTATCTGTACGGGACTTTTTCGGGTTTCATTTTGAAGTGGAATATGAACTGAACGACGCAAGGAATACTTAAATGATAGTGGTACAGAAGATGGTCCTGGGCGAGAATAGTGGCTTGGCTTATTCTTTAGTTCTTCACTGGCCTTTTTTAAGTTTTGTTTGTTCTTAACGACTTCCCCGAATTTTTCCCCAAACAAATAGGAGTCTAAGTGGCTAGCATAACCTACTTTCCGTGACGGCGTTAAACAACAGTAGGATATTTTGTTTGCGAAGCATTGATAGAGCATTATACACATTGCAAAACAGTAAAGTGCATTAGCCAAGTATGACAAATGATTGGTGTTGTTAGCTAACGGCTCCTACAGCTGTTGGCCCAACTGGTGTTGTAGGTACCTTAGCAAATAAATAAGTTTGCACACAATAATATGCGAAAGATATTTAGTCAAATCAACTAACACCCTGTATAGTATACAGCTGTTTTGCAGACAATAGTCTTCAGGAGATAATTTAGTCAAAACAACTTATAACCACCCTGTAAATTACACAGCTATTTTGCAGAAAATAAGGAGTCCATGATTGGAATCTTAATTAAACAGGTCCACGACCATATTAAAATATATACTATTGGCTCACAGCCATTTAATCGCTCAAGTGATGATAGAATTTACTGAATCGCCCACGGCTATCCGTCAGAAAGTATGTCCCAGGGCCTTAATGCCAAATATGTTCTGCCATAACACCCTGTAATGTATGCAGCTATAGCATTCAAAGATCCTTTCCAGGCGTAGCCGACTATATCAAAATCGGCCTCTCCTATTGGTCGATCCGCATGGCCCTCCGCTCGCTTCGCTCGCTGCGCGGGCTCAAGAAAAGGAAACGAACTAGGTGCTAACCCAATCTAACCTAAGACATACCCAAAATCAAGAAAAAAAGCTGTTTAGAAAAAAAAAATAAAAAAAGCAACGGGGTTCGAACCTGTGTTTTCCAAGTGAGACCCAACGATCAAAACCTCTAGACCACCAGAGCCCTTGCGAGAAATTGATTGCATCACCAAGACATATTGTAATACGAGATGGCTCGACCAATAGGAGAGGCCGATTTTGATATAGTCGGCTACGCCTGTAAAGGATCTTTAAATGCGCAGCTATTTTGCAGACAATACGGGGTCAGTCCATGATTGCAATTTTAATTAAATAATTTCACGACCATATTAAAAATATATACTGTTGTTTGTCCCTATTGGAATTGATTATTGCTAGCTGCATAAACAGGGAAAATATTATACACACAAAGTGTATCTGATTATCATTTGACGGTGACAAGTTTGGAGTTGGCATAATAAACGATCACTTCTTAGCCAACTTTTAGTGGGGAAGTCAAATAGTTAGATCCTCGGCCCTAGGCACAATCAATTAATATTTTATATTAAATGTAATAATAAGAATTTTTTGTATTGCGAAGCCTTTGGCCTAAACCTATTTTTTTTTCTATGTCCTCGGCAAGAATTTTTCGATTGAGGGCTATTTGTAGACAAATAATAAGTTCCTCGGCTTATGCACTATCTAACTCAATTTAACCAACTTTTTGTGAGGAAGTCGAATAGTTAGGTCCCCGACCCTAGGCTTAGCCAATTAATAATTCACAATAGGAATAATAGGAATTTTTTGTATTGCGAAGCCCTCGGCCTTGTGGTATTCTTTTTCTATGCCGTCGGCAAGAATATTTTTTTTTGATCGAGTGCTATTCGTACGCATATTGCAAGGCCCTCGGCCTATGTACACCTTATTTTCTATCTCTCTCGGCTAGATCAACGTATTGTGCCTTACTGCATGAATATGAATTTAATAAGCCCTCGGCTTTTATGCAAGGTTGTTTAATTATTCTAATTATTTAAAATAGCCTAGTTGTAATTAGTGAGCTTAACGTAAGCAAACCTCAATATAAATTATCAACTGTACATTGTATCGTTGTACGTAGATATTTGATACAACCTTGACCATTATATTGTTCGTAACACTAGGCCATTGGCCTAGTCATATATCGACAATTTATTAACACTTACTTGAGGCCGTGCTTGAGGAACTGGACAAGATATTTTCCCTATAATGACAATTTATTTTTTTTCTTTCTAATCCTTAATAGCGATTACACTAAAGGAAAACTAAAATATTTCTTGAAATTTGTTATAAGAATTAATAAAAGATAAACAATAAAAAATGGCTACAATAAAGGCCGGGGATGCACTGCCCCATGCTTGGAAATCAGAAGCTTTTCCGACCCATGTTTGAATGAAGTTGTGGACTTCAAAAATCAATCAAAAATCATTCTTTAAAGCTAGTGCACATTCTTTATTAGCACCCTATATATGCTGACTTGCGTTTGATTTATACGAACCCGAATTAACTCAACTTCACCATAATCTAACGAAAAAGAATTATTCTGACGAGTGCGCTCATTTTTGCATGATTATTAAAATTAACTCTAAATAACCGAAAATAGTCAAAACTAACCCAAACAACAACTAACCGAATATAACTGAAAATAATAAATACACAGCAAGCACATTCTTTTGGGCTTAATTTAATTTAGCCAAAACTAACCTTAATTAACTAAAACTAACTCAAATTAACATTAAATATCTATTCCTCTCTCTTCTTTAGTTGGGCAATTTTACGGGACTAATCTATCAACGCTTAGTGCCTCAAATAATAGGGCTAAGGAATTATGAAACTAAATAATTTCGATTTTTGAACTCTTACATTTTTAACAGTCAATCTAAGCCAATATAATTTGAAATGCAAGACGTATTTATCATAAAATAAAGACATATCGTACATTAGAGAAGTATCTTGAACGTAAAATAGATATAAAATGCTCTTTATAAACTAACTTTAACTTTTTTATAAATTCATTGAAATTTTTGCTTATTTTTTCCTTCTATTTTCAATTATTTATTAACTAAAAAGGGGCATAGGATTGTTATATTATCTCACTCTGGAATCAGAGCTTACAAGTAAAATATAAGACTTTTATTTTAGAGCCTAAGCTCGTTTTTGTGCCTGGTCGATATTGACTTACGTTTAGGCTTTTGCCGCGGGAATTAAAATGCTATGTTAAGTCTGCTAAAAGCTACTTAATGATAGGTAACATAAAGATAACGTGGAATTATTGAATAGTGTAGAAGTGCATAAATTCATTATAATAATCTGGCTACGAACTAGCAAGAAGAGATAAACACGAAGCCGCTGCTTGATATATATATATAGAAATAAATGTAGTGATATTCAAAATCCTCAGAGATTTGTCCAAGAATATTTTCGTGCAAAGCTGGTGCAATGAGGAACTCAATAATTGCCACTATTTTTCTCCACAAATTTTTATTATTTGTTTCGTTTATTGAAATTTCAGCACAGAACTCAATTTAAATCAAATTAAAATTACATTTATAGTAAACCATAGTTAGAAAATATTGGCAATGCTTTGACGTCTGACCGCAACTATTGCAGATTAACGAAAATCCGTAAATATATAACACCCTTCTGAATTTGATTAATATCCAAACATGCCAAATAAATTCCAACGCAATAGCGTCAAATTTCTCATTGTTCAAATTTAAAATAACCGCCGCATTGCTGATTTAAAATATGTGTTCGCCGATCACAAACAGAGTAATGTTAAATATTTTGCTTTTCGGCTCGATTTTCAAATACGTTGATAGCTTCGTATGAAATGTGGATAAACGGTATGCCTCAAACATAGCCTCGGCTATCGTCACAACAGAGTTCAGTACCGATATCAAACTGGCAAACGCAGCAAGTTATTGGTGAAAGATGTTTCTAATAATCTCATCATTCGCCCTAAAGCAATTAAAAAGAGAAAGCTTTAAACTTTTACAATATATTTCACTAGACATTTAGGCAAAAACTGAGCAAAAAAATTTAACGGCACCGTGCTTTTTTCCCCGAAATAAGCACATGTGACGGTTCAAGCTTCATTCCAAACAATTTTCAGGAAATGCGAAGGTAAAGTTTCATGATAAACACCTCCATTACTTTTTATTATTAGGTTAGTCACCTCAATATCGATGTTTCACTCATTTTTGCCTTAGCCAGGGAATTATGTACATGGCTGATGAAATGAAATGGAAATATTTACGACATGTAAGTTTCGACTTGACTAGACACTTTTGATTCATTTTAGCCTTCTGGCTTTAAGCATTCTAACGTCAATATTTAGGATATCCTCATCGGACTCAGGTGAATATATATCTGGATAATTAAATAGAAATATTTAGTCTGGTTTGATCATAGACTCCTTTTGTAATATATCTTTTTTCATTTTGCGTTATACGTTTCAGTATCGACATATAAAATATTTTCACGGGGAATAGGTAATTATATGCCTAGAGTAGTAAATGAAAATATTATAGAATTGTAAAGTTTTGTCATGGAGACCTTTTATCATATTCGTTATTTCGTTCTTGTGTTCGGCATACGAATATAGACATTTAAGTTATTTTTACCGTACCTTTTTAATATGGAATAAAATTGAAATATTCCTCGGAATTCACTAATGTTAGCCCTAGGTTTGAACTAATGTTTTCTAAATTTACTAAATCTTGTAGTGGTATTACAGATTACAGATTACAGATTGGGAGAGATGACCTTTGAGCCTACTTGTCACCGCGACCCGACGGATCTATTGTGACTGTCTCCATATTATAGAGCATCATCCAGTTTTGTCTTTCTGATTAGACCCCACAACCTTGATAGTGGCTCCGTCGTGTAGTTATTAGCTTCTGGTTTAGGTACGCCAAGTAATTGGGAGCGCACTCTCGATAAGCCTTCACAGTGGCATAGCACGTGAGATGCCGTCTCCTCCTCCTCCTGGCAGAACCTGCATTCGCTGTAGGGGTATAGGATTACCTTTTTTTTTACAGTGGCACACACACTAAAGGTAGATCCTATGGCACTCGACGAGCGGTGTGCGTGCGAAGATGTTGATTAACACGGTTCTTGAATAGTTGTAGGTTATAATTAGGGGGAAATAAATTTCCAGGGAGTGAATTCCACAGTGATGCAGTGCGCCAGACAAAGGAATCCTTATAAAATGTGTTGGTGTTTCCAGTTTTATAACAAACGGGTGCGCTCTTACCGCATGTCGCGACCGTCTGTCAGGCGCTGCTGCGAGCGGGATGATGCGGGCCAAATCCTGGGAACATCTGCCTTGAAAATATCTGTAAAACAGAGATATCTCGGCCACTTATGTGCGGTGTTCCAAACTATCCAGATCCCGGGTCAAGTCCGGGGGGTTGCCAACGAGATGCACAGCTCTCTTCTGAATTGAATCCAGCACCATTAGGGTATGCTTAGCTGCGACACGCCAGATGTGTGAGCAATATTCTAAGCACGATCTTACTTGCGCTTTTTAGTGCATAAGCAGCTGCTGCGGTGTAAAGAGCTTTTCCTTGCGAAATAGCGCACCAAGCATCTGCGAGGCTGATTTTACTATGTTAGCAACGTAGTCATGCCGGACATATTGCTGTTGATCGAGACCCCAGTAGTCCGACTAACGAGGACGAAGGAATGGTCGATCCTGTCATAATGATGTCAAGGCCCGCCGTATTGGCTTTCTTGGTATAAACGCGGCTGCTTGGATTCTTGCTGCATTGAATTGGATTAAATTCCTGACACTCCAGGTTCGAACCTTCTCCAGATCCTAATTAATTGTTGCAATCTGCTCCTGCCTGCGGTGATAAGTCTCAGTCGCTGGTAAGAATTTCTCTGATCTAAATTGGGATACAAGGGTAGTGCCATCTGCAAAGCTGTAAACAGGATTATGGGTTTCGGTCAGCAGATCATTAACATAGATGAGGAATAGAGTTGGCGAAAGTATTGCGCCCTAAGGCACTCCTCCCGCATTAACGGAGAATGTGTCTGAGATGTGTCCATCAACTGCAACGCGCAGAGATCGGTTCTGAATGAAACTCGCAAGCCAGCTGCAAATAGGCGCTGGCAGTCGGAAGGACTTATAGCTAATTATTCTGTTAGCCTCGAGGTAGTTGAGTAGTTACTCATTAACTACACGTTCTATGACTTTGGAGATTATTGGGAGCAAGGCAATTGGGCGATAGTTTGTGGGTGTGGTTTTCCTGCCTTTTTTTGGAACAGGTTGTACTCGAGCGACTTTCCAAGGAGATGGGCAAATCCCTTCTCCGTAAGACAGAGAAAAATGTCTGGAAAAAATTGGTGATAGTTCGTTGACGCAGTTTTTTTTATCACGATGGCAGGTATTCCATCAGGCCCTGATACATTTTGCTTATCTAACTCTTTGAGGATTTTACGAATGTCACAGCGGGGAAACTTAATCTCTGCCATGGTAATGTTGAAGTTGGATATGGTGGGGAGAGCATTACAATGGAAAACATTTATGGTAGAGTGCAATGAAAACATTTTCGCGAGCATGTTTCATTTTCTTTAGCTGTAGTCAGTCAATCGTGGAAGAGACTTTTTTGTAAATTTATTATTTACTACCTACCGACCAGAATTTCCTGGAGCCACTGGGGCATTGCAAGAGTTTATTCCTGGTTGATTGTGTTTGTCGTTAGTTTCGTCGATCACAAGTTTGCATTTATTCCTCACTTCGGTAAACTGCGACTTTTAGCAGTTTGTTTATGTTGCCAGTACTTGTAGGCTTGTTGTTTCATACCTACGACCCTTTCGCATCTTCTGTCGAACCAGGGCTTTCCTTTTGACGGTAACTTGATGGAATTTAGGATGTATGCTTCCATTCCTGAGACAGTTACTTGCGTAATCTTATCGCAACAGACTGACGGTGTGTGAGTGTGCTTTGGCACGCCAAGGAAAATCCAGGTAGAACTATCTTAGATCCTCCCAGTTTGTACAATTGTATTGATAGCGTTTATGATGGATCCTTCTTTGGAAGTGGCAGTTCACAAACCGTTGTAATAAGTTTCTGGTCGGAAGCTAATGGTGGACCTACTGTAATTGTATATTACTCAGGATTTGTGGTTAGAAAAAAAAATCTGGAGAGTAGTAAATTCACCCCTCTCTCACCTATTACTAGTGGAGCCTTAAACTCCTGTTAAATTTAAATTTTGTAGGTTTATTGGTAAGCCTAAATCTGTCGGCTTCAAAACTTATTTCTAAAGGTTTAACGTTATTGAGTCTGGCGGATAAAATATGCTCATAGATATTTCTTGATAAAATATTTTTTTTGAGTAACGATATTTAAGAAATGTTCACCAAACCTAGGTGATTATCTGTATAAGGAATTAGCCAGTTTTTGCACAGGGTTCCATTATTGGACAACCATCAAATATGCCTAGTGTTACATTATTGGATCATTATTACAAGGTCATTTGTGGTGCTCCCACCAAACTTCATTGATTGTACTGCTGCATTTTAATATTTTCACCAGAGACAAGGTAGAGACACGCAACTTAATGTTATTAAATCATACAAGAGAGAGAAAGCCGCCTTGCCTTCTTTGTCTGTCTTCAAGGCAAGTGAAAGCAGATGGCGCACGAGACGGACGCTGTCATTTGCCCGCCAAATTCAAATTATCCATCTTTTCCTTTTCTTTATTTCTTCACAATTTGGAGGCTGTTCTTACAAACAATACAAGTCAATATCATTAAAAGGAATATCATTGGAAAACGTAACGACCAAATAGACTATTATTCTTCCTTACCATTTATTGAATTTAATATAAACATAAATATTTACTATCATTATTAGTTGAAACGGCTTTCAATTATTGATTCAGTGGACTTGGCAGAAAATTTAATTAAAATCCACTAATGCTACTTTCGATTATTATTATTTTTCGAGACACCCTTTAAAAGAAAAATCAAGTCATAAATTGAAGTCGAGTTTTTGCGAGGTTTTATGGAGGAGATCCGAAAGGTATTGCTCGAGACGGAAAATGGGGAATCAGAAGCCAGCGGAGTGTACGGTTTATTTTGGTGAATTGTTTTGCTTTTCTGTTGCAATATTATGCCATTATATATTTTATACTCATTGATAATTCATATTTGATGGTATAACGTGTGAATATATTTTGATATTGTTATTAACATAATGTGCATAAATATTTCTTCTATTTTCATGGATAGTTCATATTTGATGGCACAACATGTGTATATATTTTAATATTGTTATAAACATAATTTGCACAAATATTTCATTTATTGTCATGGATAATTTATATTTGATGGTATAATATGTGTATATGTTTAATGAAATCGTTTTATGCTGTGAATAACACTGTATTGTTTGCTGTCTTTTCGTGCTGGAATTTTGGTTTTAGTATGGCTGTGATTGTAATGTAAGTAAGGGACTTGATGAATCCACTAACATTTTCCTCCCCTGACTGAGCGAATATCCTAGATATAAATCGTGAGCTTGCGAGCAAAGCACCCTAAGCCGCTCTTTTAACAAATGTTATCTATTTAATGATTTGCTTTTGTATGAAACATATGTGAAATTTAAATTAATATTAATTTGTAACCTTGATTTTGACTTGATGACAATTGCTTATAAGCACCCGAAATGATAAAAGATCTGTAGTCTGTGTACAATTACACAGAATAAAACCATATATTCGGAATTGAAATATATTATATCACAATGACTATTAGTAATAAGGAACAGTAAAAGTATAAGCTATTTGAATCGGTCTTCCGTATCCTATATTCTTACAGCCTATAAGAGAAATACTATTCAATCACAAAAGTGTTTACATAATATAATCAATCGCTAAGCGATGACGAAGGAAATATATATTAGTCGGCCTGCAGGTCTTACTAGAGATATTGGCTCAATTTTCAACTATAGCTGAGTAGCCTCCCGTATGGGACCTCAGTACCTGCTGGCGACGTCGGGCTAACTAATACTAAACTCTTCAGTTTTGAATGTATTGTAGTATTGTCACAAGTGTGGAACGGCAAATTGTGGTGCGGGAGACAGTAAATTAATTAATTATAATACTAATAGATTATACAGCATAATTTGATTTAGGAATTTAGATCGAGGGTTTCTCTGCCGTACTCTTTCCCCTCGTGAATTCCAGGCTGACTCCGGCACGCTTTTCTTTAATAAATTAGGCGTATTAGGAATCTGTGGTTTAATTTACATGACGACCTTTCCCTCAAATTTCCCTAATTGTGTTTAGTCGAAGCGCAATCCGAATAAATAAAAATTGTGTAAGATATAATAATAACACAACGTAGGTATTGATTTTCTTTTTAATCTATTTTGACGATCATTGGCAAAATAAAGACAAATCTCAACTTATCTCATTCAGCTATGTTAAACAGGCCTGGGTAAGTTATACTACACAATTAGGCTATACCTTCGAATTTGCATTTTTTAGAGGAAGCAAGAGAGTTTTAGCTAAACTATTTAACTATTATTTAACTAAACCATATTTCTCGGTCGCTATCAGTATAAGTTAAAAGAAAAACAGCATTAGCATCTATTACATCTAATATCATTAGATGGATGCACCCCTACAGTGTAGGGTACCTGCAGACGGTTCATGCAGATATATTGCATACTTGTATGTATTTATAAAAACAGCATTAACTTTTTTTTGCCTGAGAAGTGGCAACCTTGCAATAGTTTAAGTTCAAATACATCATAAGTAAACCGTTGCAGGTTGCAGCTGTGAGCCGTTTTCCTGCTGATTTTAAAGCGTTTAAGGCCTCATTTATACTTACTCCCAAATATATGTAGCTTGACGGCGTTTAACCCGTACTGGAGTCGTCGTAATTTTGAAAAAAATCGCAATTTAAGTGAAAAACCGTTCAAATTTTTGGAAAAAATGTATAAAAGGCGATGATACCCTTCCTAATTTGAAATAAAAAGGTTCTTATGAAATTTTTCATTCAACGTTAAATAACGGAGAAATTTTAAAAAAGAAGTTCTTTAAAAATAAATTTATTTACCACCCTGTATATTCTTTTGAAAATTTTACTTTTATGATGGTAACATGCAAATAGATCAAAGATAAAAACGATTTATGTTTGATTTTCCAATAATTTATAAAGAAGACATATAATGATATGCTGTAATTCGAAAACCGTAAATTTAGCACTAATCGATAAATGTAAAAAAATCGGTTAATTGGAGTAATTTATCGTGCCTGATTCCGTTCGATGGTAAAATGTTTCGATTTGTTTCTTGACCAAACGTAATTTTTATATTTTCTCAATTTTCTCGGTAACGGAAAGAGATTATGTTAAATCGGTTTACGCCGCGCCAGTATCTGCGGCCTCTCATGGTCGATCGAAAGACCTCTATGATATTTTTCGATATGACGTCAAGTAAAGCAGTTATTCGTTAAAATATCATTCTCGTCTTAAAACTTAGCATTTTCCTTCAGATTTGGCCACGAAATAGAGAATTTCGTAGGTGGATGATCTTTTTTGTTTCAAATACTTTAGGAGGGAGTTCGTCGATGTGCAGAGTTTAATTATTGCATCGAGAAGCTCGTACGATTTTTCTAAAAAAGGGGAAATCTTTTAAATATATTTTCTTCCCACCCTGCATATAATTTTGATAAATATTATTTTTTTGATGGTAACATGTAAATGGATCCCTTTAACGGGTTTCGATATAAAAACAAAAAAAAATCAAAACAATTTTCCAAACATAAAATTTTCGCAGGTGGATGATCTTTTTCATTTCAGATACTTTTAGAGGGGGTTTTTGGGTGTGCCAAGTTCGATTTTTTATCGAGAAGGTCGTAAGATTTTTATCTATAGATATATTTTGAAAACGAGAATATTTTTTTAAATCTTTTTTTTACCACATTGTATAATAAGCATCTATCATTCCGCCACTTGTAATTACTTCGGACGAAGATGACAACGATGAAAACTGTAACTCTGACTACAGTTCTCACTCTGACCATAACAAGGAAACTGATTGCTAGTTTGTCCTTTAGTAGCTTTTATTTTGTGATTTGTTATTTAAGTATTTCAACCATATCGTTACAATTACATTCACTTGGCAATGCAACGATGTCTTTTTCTTTGGGATTGTATTTTTATATTGTTTCGATAAGCATTTCAATTCTTAAAATGTGAATTTTTTAATGCGGTAGTACCGTAATTTTATTTACATTTTTTCGGATTAATGATAAAATAATCTAAATCGCTAATTAAAATGACTAACTACCTTGGTTCTTAAAGAATTGGCAGATTGGCTTATCTTACGTTCATCCATTACTAAATGGAAATATGATTCTCATGCTACGCAAATTTATTAAAAGAGCAAATTTAAATTTAAGTGTTATCAATCTGAAACTTGGTACATAAGTCTAAGATTAAAAAGAGTATTTTGTATTTCCATGATATTTTATATTAAATAATTGGCAGTTATAAAAATAAGATTTGAAATGGAAAAATTGACCATTAAATGTAATATTCTATATTAAATTTTATGTCCATTTGCAAAGTTTCGTGTATCTAAAACCAACCGTTTCTCGTTTCCATAAGGTCTAGTCTTACATCTTAATGGATAGTCCTGCAAACGGCGCAAACGGCCTTCTCTTTTGCACTTCTTATGGTTCAATTCGGCTCTGCCTACACGTGAATTCATTAAATCAAATCGAAAGAAATTAAAACTTTTTTCTTCGTTTATTTTCGTATATAGCTTTAATTTATAAGTTTGATGATAAATAGATTTTTTATGGACAGTCCATCACCGCACAGTAAAAATGTAATTATTGTTGATTAGCTACTAGTAATTTGTTGCAAAATAAGTATTAGGGAACAAACGTTTTTGGGTGCCAGTATGACGTCATTACAAATGAGTATAATTTTTACTATACGTGTAACTCTCATGACATATTTGTGAAAATTCATTTCGTCGCTCTATATGTTGCACCCACGCATATTTTTAATTTGATTCGATTTTAAACCTTAATTGACGATTTGATATAATGCATTATTGTACTCATTATTAGTATTTATTGATAGTTTGGGAATTATCTATGAGATAACTTATGCAAATATTCAGACACATCCTTTATTAATGAAAATTTTATTATCGTTTATTATAGTATAAGAATTTGTTTGTCACTGTATATTGTCTGATTTTTTTTTAAGCATTTATTTCAACTTAAATATTAATAGACTTTTTGGCTAAGTATATTTAGTGGTATGCTGGAACACATTCATGAGACAAGAATAATATATTAATTCAGGCTCATTCTTGATAAAAATCCAATATTTATCTTTAAACAATACATGCAATTTAGGAGGGGATATTTGGGTGCGCCGAGTTCGATTTTTGAATCAAGAAAGTTGTATGATTTTTCTATAAGGAAAAATTTAGATGAAAGGAGAAATTTTTAAAAATATTTTTTATTTAACACCCTGTATACAGTTTTGAAGAGAGTTTTTGGGTTTAACGACTTCGATTTTTGCATCGAGAAGGTACGTTTACTTTATACCTACGTAGCAACATTCTATTTAGTTTTAAATCAAGTGCATAATTTGAAGCTAACATTAATTCGTGGTATTTAGGGTACATAGACTCACTACTGAAATCCCCCTCGTTTTAATTGAACTAAAACTAACCTCAATTAACTAAAATTAACTCAAACTCAACTAACACTTCCTGTCCTACTATTTCCTTCTTTGGTTCGAAAATTTCTATCAACGATTAGTGAGATTTAAATAATAGGGCCAAGGAATTTTGAAACTAAATAATTTCTGTTTTTGAACACTGACGCCTCTAATATTTAATGCACTTTTATTAATAAATCCTATATAATTTGAAATGCAAGATGTATGTGTCTTAAATAAAAGTATGTCATACATTACATGAGCTAATATTAAGGGAAAAGGTACTTAAAAAGAAGCATGTTGAGC
>MU181983.1:350901-381659 GCA_016904865.1 Pissodes strobi
TATTATTATTATTATTATTATTATTATTATTATTATTATTATTATTATTATTATTATTATTATCATTATTATTATTATTAATATTATTAAAATAGTCACAACCCGGTGCCACCTTCGTGAGGTTGTCATAATCAGGAGAATAGCCGAATTCAGGAGCATCATAGGCATTTAAAGATCCTTTACAGGCGTAGCCGACTATATCAAAATCGGCCTCTCCTATTGGTCGATCCATCTCGTATTATAGTATGTCTTCGTGATGCAATCAGTTTCTCGCAAGAGCTCTCGTGGTGTAGAGGTTTAGGTCATTGGGTCTCAACTGGAAAACACGGGTTCGAACCCCGTTGCTTTTTTTTTTAAAGATTATGTATCTAAACAGCTTTTTTTCTTGATTTAGGGTATGTCTTGGGTTAGTTTGGGCTAGCACCTGGTTAGTTTCCTTTTCTTAAGCCCCCGTAGCGAGCGAAGCGAGCGAAGGGTTATGCGGATCAACCAATAGGAGAGGCCGATTTTTATATTGTCGGCTACGCCTGTAAAGGGTCTCAAAATGCGCATCATAGCCATGAGTGTCATATCCAGGAAAATGATCATAATTGGGGAAACGGTCAATTTCTAGAAACTTGTCACAATCGAGTAAAGTCACAATTTAGGGTAATTTCAAAGCAAAATGCGTACAGGTAAAAATTAAGATAGCTGATAAACTCATGATGTAAAAAGTCAGCAGAACGACATTGATATAAAGAATTGGCATAAAGAAGAATTAATATCACAAATATATCAAGCCATATACAGAATAATAAAAATAACCATTATTTAAGAAAACTGAAATTCAATAGATATAAATACAAATTGCTAATTAGTTATGTTTTACCACAACAGTGTTATAAAAGCTAATACATATTATGTAACCATATTTATTTTACTAATTAATATGAATAGAAGCTGCAAGTTGAAGTCTACTAAACTTATTGACAATAAATCAAATAAATGAATTTATAATTGATTGACCGGAGAGATTAATACTCAATAATTCTTATCACAAAATAAGGAATATTTTGTTGCTTAATGGAACATATAAAATGAAATTTATTAATAGTAGCAAAATCAGACTGTTACAATGTGTATCGAAAATAATTGCCGCCACTTGGACACTGTAATATTTAAAACTACGTTAATATAAACTGCATTTTACAATCAATCTTTATTTGAAGAAAATAAATTTTAAAAAGTATTTACTAAGACTAATTATTAATATTTAATATCATGAAATAATATTAAATTTATTAGATAGCAGTCACGCGACAAAGATGCAAATAATCGCTCTGAAACTTACCATAAAATATGCGCGATTTAGCATCCAAACTTCACCACTAATGCCTTTAAGGAAGCAGTAAGAAAAATTTCTCATTCAATATTCTGTTAGCGACGTACTTCATTAAATTTTCAGCGACTTTAAGACGAACTTCACATTTAGGCTAGTAAATGCAACTTAGTGCTATTAACATACATTTATTATTTAGTCGATGGCATCACAGTTACGACGAGTATTTTATGCGATAGCGTCAAAGTCTTAACAACTCACGAAACACATCAATTTTCTTAAAGAATCGTTGGCACTTAACCTACGAAGTTAAAATGCCGGATGGATGATACGAAATTTAGGAAACTTACTCTCTTAGTATAGGACATTTTAGAACAGGCATTTGTGAATTTAATATTCATTGCTTCATTTTATACATTAAACAGAAGAGCGTTTGCTTTAAGAATGGGTAAGTAATATTTATATAATTTAACTAACGTCAATCGGGCGAAATAATAATCATTATGTCGTTTTCCCACAAAAATATGTTCCAGTTTTGGATCAATTTCATTCAGTTATCACATGTTATGGTAATTTTGGATTTTGCCATTTTTCTATCAGTGGAGCAAATATAAATCATCTATTGGGAGGAGGTGTGAGTGGGAGGTTCCGGGTTAATTAAAAGATCCACCGAACATCGGCACCTTCATTTTTAATACTTCTAGTTTTATTTACAATTATTTAATATTTTTAAACATTCAGAGCTTCGGTTATTGCCTGAATTTATTATTTTCTCCACTAGACATTATATTTTTCAATTTACTTTAAATAAAAAGCGAGGGAATTTAATTGGTTAAATTTTAACTGGTATGGAATAGAGCGAATATTCAAAATCGAGGGTAATTAATTCGATAAACCTAGGAAAAACGAAAGAATCAGCTACAAGAGGCCCATAAAAAAACTATTTCCCCATACATTTTCTACTTCGACAAATTATCAACTCGATATTTATGATTAATCTTGAGAAGGAGCGAGTAAAATTGAAACTGAAATATTTTATTTGCTACATGCTTAGATAAACTTCAAATTTTGGGTTAGTGTAAGTTAGAGCTATTAATCAGCATGTTATGTTTACTATTCATGAAATAATACCACAGAACATAACTTAGTCACATGCTGTTATGTTATTTTTTCTACTCATATACCTTAGTTCATCTTTTATTAGATATTTACAACCATTATTGGAATAAAGGTCATTACGATACTGACGTTTCTTTATTAAATTGGATTATAATAACCAATCAAAAATCAACATCATAGCTGTATTTGGTTAATAGCAAAGATAATCATCATCATAACAGATTGAAATTTTATCAAATTTGACATTAAATTTTAAAAATTAAAGATTATTTATATTATTACAACTGGCCGTAGAAAAAATAATGTATGCAACTCACATTTAATGGTTGTTACGATCCTAGCATTCATTATGACACTCGCCTGCGGATCATACCGTAACTTTGATGCTCGTGTCGTAATAGCAATCATTAAATGCTCGTTGCATAATAGGCTGTTTTTTTCTTCTAAGCTTTAATTTATTTATTAAATATTTACTACTAGTATCATAATAAAGCTTAATAATATGATGCTAACGCACAGTAATATTCGGTCAATATTATCAGAAGTTCAGGCACGATCATGACATATTTGAAACTTATAAATACGCCTATTTACTAGCTATTAAGACCCTGGCACCCGTTACTACACTCATCTATAGCTCGTATCGTAACTATCGAGTCTTAATAGCCATCATTAAATGTTCACCGCATATACTATTAAGTCATCTAAATAATAATATCATATACATGCAGCAGCTGTAGCTGTTTCTACGGCAATGACTTTATTATCCCTTTTTTGTCTTTATCCCCGGACAGTATTGCCAACCGTGGATAGAACTGTGATAAATAGCTAGCAAGTTGTCAGTTAACCCGCTCGGACGGCAAAATTAAAGAGGTGGAAATGTAGTTGAAAGCCGAAATGAAAAAATGAATTGTACAATATTACTCCCTCTGTGAAGGACGAACACACAATTTAAATTAGCGATGGGCAATTATTTTTAATTTGGACGATGAAGAATGGGATACAATGGCGTTGGAATTTGTTAAGCGTATATGACGCTCAGCTGAGTATATTTAAATGGACTTTCAAATAAGTTACAATTTTTTGCATGGCATTTTCATCTGATAAAATACAACTAGCTTTATGGCATTGCTTATATGACAAATGTATGCTATTATTTTGCCTGTTGCTGTCCTGTAAGTGCTTTTAAAGGCCGATGGTATACTAAGCTTTCTATAATCTAAGTGAAACCAGAGTGAAAAACCTAAAAGGAGAGGTGACAATAAGCGTCGCGTCGGTACCTTTCATGTTGGTGTACCCGTTTTCGGTGTCCTTGACTCTGCTTCGTTAACGGCATTACCAATAAGTATCCGTAGAAAAGTATTTTAAGCCAATGACAATGACTCCCGACTACCTGAAATCGGCTGATGGAATTGTTATTTTGACAATCATACCTTACTAGTAGGAAAAGATTTAAAACAAGAAATATTTAGTCATCTAGAAAAATCAATCTACTAAGCTACTGTCAATATAGTTTACAGATACTATATTACTACATACACCCTTAAAAAATTATCGAGGTCCCGTTATGGTGACTTAGCTACAGAACTAACGGCATTTTACCAAATAAACAATTAACTGGCTGCATAAAATATTGTATATCTAGCTCTAGATATTACAACAAAAGTGCTCGTAGGACTTGAATTTTTACAATATGCTATTTATAATTGATATCAGTAACTTCTGTGAAAATTTAGCCGTGCAAATTCGTATAATATACGAACCTTTCTAGTAGTATTACAGATTCTCTTCAAAATTTAATGATAAGTTCTAACCCATAGTTTTAAGCAAAAAATCGAGTTAAATTCTGTAAAGATGAGATTTCTGTGAGTCGTTTTAGACCAATACCTTATATAATAGTCCACAAATGGCAACCAACCTGATGAGAAATCTCTTTGCACCTCGATACCTGGCGGGGGAGGTAACAATGGAGGTGCTGAGGACCATTTACTTAGTCTAGGCTTCCATGCGCCTACATTGCATATGTAGATTAGGCGATCAGACATCGTATATTTAATCTACTGTAGTGTGAGAATTGCTTGTAGAGTATATTTTGATTGTGATCGGTTCACTACACAGGCTGAAAGTCAAGTCCATATTATAAAAATTAGGACGAATTGGAGCGGAACAACCAGTAATTATAAATCTTTTGCTAGCAGGTGATATAAATAATTTTTCAAATGCGAAAATTAGAGAAAAAAATCACAGTTCTTCTCAAAGATGCAACCGGGGGGACATTGAAAATGATGAATAAATAGAGTATTTATAATATATAGTTAAAGGAATGCATTTTTAACAATAATATTAAACATTATCCTAATTCAAACCAAAATAAATAAAAAAGTTGCAGAGATGAAGACTCAAAAGATACTCCTCACTTCCCACATAACATTAAAAGCACATTCATGTTCTTAGCATATTCCCCTATGGTGTGATGAAGGATATTCTTTATAGTAGATTTATGTCACGTGCTAGGAACATCTTCTTAAAGAACATTCCACATCGTATAGGCAAGAAACGTACTTAGGAAATGATTAGATGCTCATAATATCTTCTCAAAAATATTCTCGAAGATTACGTGCCAAGAATATACTTTGAAGCATATTTCTAAAACGAACGAATAATTCTTATCACCTGAATGAAATATAACAAAAATCAGGTGTTCTATGTTTTCTGAAAGAATGAAAGAATGTATTTTGTGTTTGCTACTCATCAAATGAAATAAATAATTTTCACTTATTTGTACCGATGGGGTTAATTATAGGCATTTTGCAACTGTTCGAATTTCAATTATAAATATACCTCTATAAAAAAAGATGCTCCATTATACTGGACATACAATACGTACTGTATAATCATTGCGACGTAATGAGTGTCTAGTTTTTAACGGCTTTTATATGGTGTTATTAAGACGGGTATTTAATTTGTATAACATTATGAGGGAAAGCATCTAGCTGCTAACTGATACGCTATAACTTTTTCTAACATGCGCAGTTGCATTTTATGATGACCGTTGTTGACTCGAGCGATTGCATTCGCGCCATATCTCTCGAAGCAATCGATTTGCCGCAGGAGCCCTTGTGGTCGAGAGATCTAGATGGTTAGGTCTCAATTCGGCGGCTACCGGCGGCGGCGGCCTGGGTTCAAGCCCCGTTGTTTTTTTTGTTTTATCAAAGATATTCTTAGTAAGTTGTACATCACATGCATAGCACTTATATGGGCACTTGATACTGGTGTCCTGAAATATATTCTTAGCATATGCTATGCTGATCCTGAATGTTTTTAGGGAGATACTTAGCATATATTAATGCCGCCAAAGAATATTATTATCAGGTGCTAAACATGTAAAAATGTTATGTGAGTTTAAGATAGGAAAATATATTAATATATAAATAGCCATAACCTTACTCTAATCTTTTTACCCTGTTCCGATTGCTTTTAGCCCGTTTTGGTGTTTTTGGTTATTTTAGTTAGTCGTTCAATCAACTTTCCATTAGTTTCACTTAGTTCCAATTTATTTTAGTCATTTGAACCGACTCCGATACGTTAATTGGCTAGTCATTCAAACAGCTTTCGGTTAGCTTTAGTTACTTTTAATCAATTTAAATGTTTCTGGTTAATTTCAGGTAGTCGGCAAAATTCGGTCAATTTAAGTTCTTTTCAACTTATCTTGGTATTTTTAATCTGTTCCGATATTTTAGCCCATTTTGGTGCTTTTGGTTAGTTTTGGTTAGTCGCTCACTCAAATTTCAGCTAATTTCAGTTAGCTCTAATTTATTTAAGTCATTTGAACCGGTTCCAATATGTTATAACGAATTTTAGTGTTTCTGGTTATTTTTGCTTAGTCACCAAAATAAGGTTAATTTGAATTAGTTTTAACTTAATTCAATATTTTAAATCTAATTAAATATGTTTTAGCCCGTTTTGGTGCTTTTAGTTACTTATGGTTAGTTTTGGATAGTTATTCAATCAATTTTCGGTTACTTTCAGTAGGTTCCAATTTACTCGAGTCATTTGAAGCGGTGCCGATACGTTCTAATTATTGTAAACATTTTTTGCTTTACTTTTAGATAGACGCTAAGATTCGGTTAATTTGGGTTACTTACTTATTTTAATAATCTTAATCTGTTCCGATATGGCGTTTTTGGCTACTTTTGATAAGTTTTGGTTAAACATTCAATCAGCTTTTGGTGTAGGTTTAGTTACATTTAATGTATTTTAGTCATTTGAATCCGATCCGATACGTTATAACCAATTTTAATGTTTTGGGTTAATTCTAGTTAGTCGTCAAAATTCGGTTAATGTAAGTTATTTTCAACTTACCTTAATAATTTTAATCTGTTCCGATATGTTTTAGCACTCGTTGGTGCCTTTGGTTATTTTTGGTTAGTTTTGATTAGTCGATCAATCAACTTTGATTAATATCAGTTGGTTTTAATTTATTTTAACAATTCAAACCGGTTCCAAACATTATAACCTATTTTATTGTTTTTGGTTATTTCTGGTTAGTC
Source organism: Pissodes strobi (assembly GCA_016904865.1). Lineage (NCBI taxonomy): Eukaryota > Metazoa > Arthropoda > Insecta > Coleoptera > Curculionidae > Pissodes > Pissodes strobi. The sequence goes on from MU181983.1 coordinate 357,889, forward strand.
ACCAAAATTCGATTATTATGGGTTAGTTTTAACTTACTTCATTGATTTTATTCATTTATCCCGTTTTGATGCTTTTATTTACTATTGGTTATTGCTGGTTAGTCACTAAAATTCGGGTAATTTGGGATAGTTTTAACTTACTTCAATTTTTTTTATCCATTTCTATACGCTTTAGCCCGGTTTGGTGCTTTTAGTTACTTTTCGTTAGTCATTCAATCATATTTCGGATACTTTCAGTTAGTTCCAATTTATTTTAGTTATTTGAACTAGTTCCGATACGTTATAAGCAATTTTAATGTTTTTCGTCAGTTTTGGTTAGTTACCAAAATTCAGCTAATTTGGCTTAGTTTTAACTTACTCTATATTTTGAATCTATTTAGACATATTTAGCCGTTTTGGTGATTACTTTTGCTTAGTTAGTGGTTCAATGAACTTTCGGTAAAGTTCAGTTAGTTTTAATATATTTTAGTCATTTGGTACGTTATAACCAATTTTATTGTTTTTGGTTAGTCATCAAATTTCGGTTAATTTGGGTTAGTTTTAACTTACTTTAATACTTTTAAAATATTTCGTTATATTTTAGCCCGTTTTGGTGCTTTTAGTTACTTTTGGTTAATTAGTCATTCAATGAACTTTCGGTAAAGTTCAGTTAGTTTAAATATATTTTAATCATTTGAACCTGCTCCGGTACGTTATAAGCAATTTTAATGTTTCAGGCTAGTTTTGGTTAGTCGCCAAAATTCGGTTGATTTGTGTTCATTTCAACTTACTTCAACATTTTTAATATATTTCGATATATTTTAGTGCTTTTAGTTACTTTTGGTTAGTCATGCAATCATCTATCGGCTACTTTCAGTTAGTTTCAATCAGTACTTTACCGATGTACTAACAAATTCTCAGAAAATGTACTAAATTGTACTAAATAGATTTTTAAGCCTCTAGTCATAAGGGTCAAATTTTTGATGCGACACCGTGCATGCGCAATGGCGAAACAAGAATAATAGATTCTGATATTATGGCTTTGTATGGCCCTCCGCTCGTTACGGGGCGCAGTCAACAAGAACTAACCCAAGGCTAACTTAAAATTAAGAAAAGAAAGTAAAGTAATAAAAACAACATAACCTTAAAAAAGAGATACTTTGAACTTACTTCAATATTTTTAATCTATTTCGATGCGATTTAGCCCGTTTTGGTGCTTTTAGTTATTTTTGGTTAATCATTCAATCATATTTCGGTTACTTTCAGATAGTTTCAATTTATTTTAGTCATTTTAACCGATACGTTATAAGCAAGTTTAACGTCTCCAAATTTCGGGTAATATGGGTTAGTTTTAACTTAATTCAATATTTTTAAATTATTTCGATACGTTTTAGCTCGTTTTGGTGCATTTGGTTACTTTTGGTTAGTCGTTCATTAAACTTTCGGTTAGTTTCAGTTACTTCAAATTTATCTTAGTAATTGGAACAGATTCCGATACGTCATAATCAAATTTAAGTCTAAATAAACAAACCAATACGACCTCTCAAGCGTATGACGTCATGTGTGGCAAATGTAGCATGAAATTTTTGCACGATTTGAGGCCCTATACTAGGAAAATAAAAACATTTCTAACATTAAAAGACTTTTTTCTCGAAAGAATAGTACTCAAGTGGCGATTACATTCTTTGCCGCACCACGCGATATATATGAATTCCCTGTCTGTTAGTAAGGACATGCGCAGATTCACTCTCCTTCAGACCAGAGTACCGCGATATCCAATTTGACATAAACCTATCAGGTTTTTTAAATATTTGCAAACTTATAGAGATATATCAGTTGTACTTAACTACCTTGACCGCTCGAGAATATTCCAATTATCAGTAGTGTGATGTGTCTCTTTTTCAGTTTCGTCACAAATAAAACGGCTCGGGGTTTTGTTTGATACATTGTAGCACCGTTACTAGAACTCGCCGAAGTTGCAGTTCTTGACAAATTTTCATATAGACCGGCTTTTGGATTCCAAAGACGTCCCCCAGGAAATTACTTTAATATAATGTATTTACAATTTAATTGAAGATCGGAAATTACCAAATAAGTTTATTTTCAAATATCTGTAAAAAGTTAGCCGTTTTTGCTAGTTTAGGTCAGGCAACATATAATTTTCCATTAATTTATTTGACGTTCAAAACAAATGAGAAAATTGGAACGAAGTCTATTTATAAAATTGGGATAATTAAATTAATGAATGACAAACACAGTGGCTTGCGCGGAGGGCTAACCACTCGCACAATATACCAACCATACGTTGATTTATTAACTAAGCTTTCAAAAATAAGATGTTTGAAATCACATTGGACTGTAAATTAATTAATGTAAAGTTAATAATGGCGTGGGGGGCGAGCCACTGAACCATATTTTTCATTAAAAAAATAAATATATCAATATATTAAACATATTTTAAGTTAATCTACAGTATCACAATTAAAGTTCGCATCATACGTTTTTTTTGTATGGAATTAAGTGAAATTTAAGTTTGGTTAATGTTTTTGTTTCAAGTTATAGACCGAAAATAATGCGGTATTCGTTAATCGTGTAAATTGACATTTTTCTCCAGAAAATAGTGAAAAATAGCATTTTTGATCGATTTTCAAATGTTCTTTCTTAAAAAATTCTTTTGTAATAATAATGTAATTTAGAAATTTAAATTAGGGCTTCAAAGTGTTGACATAAGTGGTGCAGTAAAATTGATTTTTACTGCATTCGGCATTTTTTTGCCATAGGTAAATTGACCAAATCACTAACTAATTTAAACATTAATTCGAGTCCCAATTATTTTTTTCTATTTTTCGAATAAACGCGGAATTTTTTTTTATTAATAAATACATTTTCATAATTTGACACACTTACATACATACTGTTGGGGAAACACCACAACATGTGTATTTACTTATTGTTTTTCACCGTGTAGTTTGGTGATAACAGCCTGTATGTCCGTAGTATGAATGAGCCATAATTAAACTCCGAATGCATTTACTTCACTCTGGGCAATCAGCGAATTTGTGCATTAAAATCATTGTATTTCAGTTAACCTCGATTGTCGTTTTAACAGATTTTTTATATTCAACAATTGCTGAAAAGCAAGCTATCTCTCCGTCAAGGAAATCGTTATTAGTCTTTCTCAATATAATATACATTTGTCTCTGTCAATGTTGTGCAAAAAACAACATATGAAATATAAAATGAACATGCTTCTACCCTCTCAAATGCATCCGCGTCCCCGTAATTCCCCGCTATGGTTTCGCTATCCACGCCTGCCCGCCGGTAGGAAAATTAGATTTAAGTGCCTTACAAACACTCACCCGTGAAACAACGGTCCAGTTACCGCTCTGTTTGAATTTGGCGCTAAGATCATCCACCCAGTCGTAGCTTTGGTTGACGCCAAGAAATTTAGTAGTTTTTCTCATTTCTTTGCACAGGTATTTAGAAAGGACACTTTGAGCATTTTAACGCATTTTCTAGAGACAATATAAATTGTAGCGTCTCTAGTGTTGTATATAGAAGATAAAATGGCGTATGGAAATATGTCGTAGACAAATCTATTCCTGTCCTCGAGAATCAAATCCACTGTTCGAAGTCTTATCTATAACCCTGGTGAAGTTAATTGAACAAGGCGTAAAGTACAAGGTATTTTGTGTGAACGAAAAGCAGTTAGTTTTAATAGAAGAAAGTTCAATTAAATTCAGTAAAGAAAGAAGTTATCTAGTTCATTTTAGATTTTAATATTTAAGAAGTTTGTTAGACATTTAATAATAGTTAACCAAATGTACAGATCCTATTTAATTTTATTTGTGAAAGGATGAATGCTCGAATACACTGTACATATATGTTGGGCAAATAAGCGAGGTAAGGGTCTGTATCTCAGAAACCACTAATCGTAGAGACTTTAAATAAAAAATATATATAACTAATGTGACCAAAAAAGAACACTGGAAATAATTTCCAAGTTCATACCTTTACCGCTAACGGGCGTAATATCGGCTAGAAAAATGTATTTTACTAAAAAACATTTTATTATAAAGTTGATAAAGAATGCTACCACTGTAATCCTCGTGAAATTCTTAATCTTTTTGGTTCATCACTTTGGATTATAGGGCATCAAATAAGGGCAGGGGGGAAGGAAGGTAGACGTCTGACTGATGATTGAAATGCCTATAACATTAGTTTGACTCAACATATTTGAGAAAACTAGGTATCGTTTGAGAGAGGATACCTTGTTTATTAAGAATAAAATATACCCATGACAAATTGGTTTTTGCTGCTCCCGCTAGGGGCGCCAATTCAAAAGGTCACAGTTTTTTAAATTTTTCTCCGAAACTTCAAATATAACGATACAATTATTTAAACAGAAAAAGAAAATAGATCAAATTTGCAAGAAAAAAATTTAAATTAAATTGCATATCGATAATTTGACATCAGGAGTTATTGTCAGCATTTTTTAACAATGCATGCAATGAAGAAGCAAATTATTTTTTGAATTTTTATGGTCAAGCATGCCATGAATAAACTAAAAAATTTTGCTTATTAGAATTAGGTCTTTTAAATGATTGCTTAATAATTATTGTTGATAATATTATATTTTTTTTATTTAGTCATGTCATGCTTGACCATCGAATTTCGAAACTTATTCGTTTTTTAAATACATGCATCGTCAAAAAATGCTTTTGAAAAATGCTCCTGAACGCGTGAAGTTATCGATATGCGGTTTAGAGTTTTTTTCCTGCAAATTCGATCTACTTCCGTTTCTGTTGAAAAAATAATATCATTATATTTGAAATTTACGAGAAAAATTAAAAAACTGTGAACTTTTGAATTGGCGCCCCCTAGCGGGAGCGGCAAATGGTAATTTGGCATGGGTATATGTTTTTCTTAATAAACAAGGTTTCCTCTCTCAAATGAGACCTAGCTTGCTCAAATATGTTGAGTCAAACTAAAGCTATAAGCATTTCAGTCAGTCAGACTTCTCCCTTCCCCCTAGCTCTTATTTGATGCCCTGCAATTAAAAGGTGATGAGCTAAAAAGATGCAGAATTTCACGAGGATTACAGTAGTGGTATTCTTTTGTCAACTTATAATAAAACATGTTTGAGTAAAATGCATTTTTGCTACCCGACCTAGCGGTAGAGGTATGAACTTGAATATTATTTCCCGTGTTTTCTTATGGTTACTTTAGTTACCTTAAATACAGCCGCTTACCTTGCTTATTTGCCCACCCTGCATATATTAATCATATTTAATGCAAAATAATTCTTCCATTATTAAAGTACGTAATACCTAAAATAAATGTTTCGATTGACACTCTATGAATAAAACCCCCACCGCCCTATTTTGATACAGTCCACTAATTAAAGTGGTTAATTATATGTAAAGTTAATAACCACCCCCACGTTTGTGGTCATAAATGATTTAAGAATTAATTATTTATTTCGACCGCTTACACTAGTATTATGAGTAAGTGTGTAACGATGCTCTAAAAAGATCATTAATCTAAGTGACTTTCACATGGGAATTATGCAATTTAGAGATGAACAAGACTGGGGAGTTTTAATTAGGTGAAAAACGAAGTATGAGCTAGAGGGAATAAAGAATTCTGCGGATACGAGATTTGGAACAAAAGATCAAGTTATTGCTCAATATCTTAAAATTCCTCGTACAAAAATTATTGATATTGATGGTAAATTGAAAACTGATGAAATTGAGCATCGCATAGTATGATCCTATTACTTTGCAACGCATATTGGCCATTAAGGATTAGTCAGTTTTTGTAAATATATCTTATTGAAGTGTGCTTGAACATGTTTTTATGTTTAGATGCCATCAGTGTGAGGAAATTGATCACCAGGCAGAGAACTGCAGGAATGCGGAAACTATGGTAATTGTATTAAGTGAAATCGCTATCACGGAACTACCTATGAGACAAACCACTCGATATTTCATGGCCTTCGTCCCATTTATCAAAGGAAATCAATGTTTTAGAAGAGCAAACTTAAAACAGCGGCATCGGCATAGCAATCAAAAAAATTCAGAAGTAAATAATTTTGCTAATACATAAATAATACAATTGATGCTCTAAATATAATATTAGTTGAAGAATATCCTAACGTGGGCGTGGTGTCCTCTGCGTTGTGATTTGGACACACAATACCGACACAGATTTTTTGCAATCGTCGCGCGTTTCACTATCCATGTTAGCATCATCATGAATTGATTAAAACTAAACTTAAAATCTACCTGACTCTATTTTATACCAACTGTTTGCCCAATCAAACGGAACCAAAAAGAACCAATCCTGGATTCCTGCTAGTCACACTCGGTTAACCAACACAATGGACTATACGGAATAGACCCTCTATCTCTATTTAAACTCTTCTTGCATTATTAATTTCATCCTTTCGTATGTTTCTGATTATCTTCTGTCATATATATTATGAAATAACTCTAAATTTTTAATCTATGATTATTATCAAAAGCATGCTCGGCAACATTTGATTATTCTCTTTTATTATATTTTAAATGAGCTATATGTTCTTTGAATCTAGTTTGTATAGATCTTCTAGTTTGCCCAACATATTTGTGATTATAATCCATATACATCCATATTCATAAATTTCACTATTTTCCACGATATCAATTATTTTGTCCCTTGGACCACCCAATAATTTTTTAATATTAAACTAAGTTGAGTATACTAATTTTAAACCTACTTCCTTAAAAACTTTTTGGGGGCAACTAGTATAATACTGAGGATTATGTGGTATCCCAAACTCAAACAAACATTGTGTGCTTATCAGAACATGTCTCTAGAGAAACATAAAATGACGGAGGCGTTGTACTGCCTTCCTAAAAATTTTAATCGATTTTTAAGTGAAGTAAAATGTGTCTCTAAATATACAAACAAACTTACTTTTGAGGCTTCTGAAGTGTCTGCTCAAATAAATAATGTGGCACCTTCATCGGATATCTATGCATTTTTTTTTGCACATACAAAATTTAATTTTGAAGTTTAATGACTTCTCAAATCTTTCGGATCAAATGCTTAAGATTTCATGCTTTGATGAAATTGTTCATGATGCAGTGCAATATAGTAGATTTTAAAGTATCGGTAATGTTGGTCTAAAATGGAGTTCTATCCACAATACCGACACAGGATGATTGCACTCGACGCGCGTTTTCCTAACCATGTTAGCATCATCAGGGGTTTAGTTTTAATCATCTCCATGACGCTAATGACTAGCGAAATGCGTGTCGAGTGCAATAGTTCCGGTTTAGTGCATTTTGCCGAAGGTTCCAAACCCTAACATAGTTGATAATTCTGGTACTTTTACATCCTCTCCTCACCGCAGGACTGGAATACTCTTTAGAGCCAAGATAATTTTAATATTCATTACCATAATAAAATACTATAGGGACTTGTCCTTTCCATTATTGAGAATAAAACTAAATAGGTGTAATACTAAGCTATGTTTAACTAGGGGACTCAGAATATCCACACGTACTCTTAACCACAAAGATAATAAATAACCAGAATTCAAACTCTTAACCGTCACCGTGTATAATGACCAACAGCGCTGGGTGACCTTCAATTCACGCCGGCCGCAGCCAAAATTCCATGAGTACGCTTACTGCATTTGGCTTGATTTAATATTATCCATTTTAATAAAAAAATAGTACAGAAGGCCGGATAGCTGAACTTTTTTTTTAAAGTGAATGTTTCTTTAGTTTCATGAGACTGATTTTTCAATGCGACACGACATGGAAAATTTTCATGTCGCGTCACAACCTTTTGAATGAATAAAAATTCATTATCGAAACCGGCTCAAATAATTAAAATAAGTGGATACTAGGAGAAACTAACCAAAAGTTGATTAGACGACTAACCCAAACTAACCTTATATATTATATTTGATTATAACGTATCGGAACAGACTCAAATGACTAATTTAAGTTGAGGCTATGCCATACTAACTAAATGTTGCTTCAATGACTAACCAAATATACCCAAATCTATTAAAATTGATTGTAACGTATCGGAACTGTCTCAAAAATGTAAAGTAAGTTGATACTAAGTGAAGCTAACCGAAAGGTGATTGGACGACAAACTTAAACTAAACAAATGTATTAAAATTGATTAAGACGTGTCGGAACCGGCTCAAATAAGTAAAATAGGTTGAGACTAAGTGAAACTAACCGGAAGTTGATTGGACGACTAGCCCGATCTAACCAAATCTATTAAAATTGATAATAACATATCGAAACCGGTTCAAATTACTAAAATAAGTTGAAGCTATGCTAAAATAACCGAAAGTTGCTTCAACGATTAACCAAATCTATGAGAGTTAACTATAACGTATCGCAACCGGCTCAAATAAGTAAAATAAGTCAGACTATGTAAAACTAACCAAAAGTTGATGAGACGACTAATCAAAACTCACCAAATCTATTAAAATTGATTATTATATAATTCTCCCACACTCTTTCTCTCTTATAAAATCGATAAAGAAGTGTTTACTTCTATCACGTGTAATGTGCTACTCACGAATTTTTTTGCCAATCTCGACGAATCCATTAGAGTCTAAAAAACATCGAATTTTGAAAAACACAAAATTTTGTTTCTGTGCGTGTATGTCTCTCTGTCCGGCACACGACATTTCTCTAAAATCGTTAGGCCGATTTTTAACAAAATCGGCATTTAGGTATTTCGGGACAATATCTCTAGATGTTTTCTAAATTTTTCCTTTAACCTTACAATTAATGATAGCTTATATACTGAAATATGTAAAAAAATTGGTTTTCGCAAAAACGGTCTTAACGGTTTTCATTAGATTTTCTATATGTTTACAATTTTGTAGGTAAATAATACGTACTACCCCGTTTTTCTGTGAAAAATCGGTGAAAGTTCCTTTACTCTTGAGAAAAATTAACAAAATCGATTTTCTCGGAAACAGCTCCAAACAATTTACCCACATTACAAGTGAAAATATTGACCTTCTAATTATTCCTACTTCTGTGGAGGAACTATGTCCCAACTTTTTTTTAATTTCAATAAGCGATAGAGTAGTACCGTTTATTTAATGAATTTTTCCAAACCAACAGTATTTTTCAAATTCACATTAGTTTTAATTTTAGAACCGTTCCAAATAATAATTTCCTGCTTAATCCTATCATATCAAACTACTCCGCTATATTAACGCTGCCAGATATTTCACTAACATGCAAAATTATCTATTAATATAGTACAGAAAAAGATAGACATTCATATTTACAAATAAAATTAACACAAGTATCACATTACGGTTACGATACCTCATAATAAATTTTAATAGATTTGGTTAGTTTTGGTTAGTCGTTCAAACAACTTTCGGGTAGTTTCGCTTAGTATCAACTTATTTTAGTCATTTGAACCAATTCCGATTCGTTATAATCAATTTTAATAGATTTGGTTAGTCGTCCAATCAACATTTGAGTAGTTTCACTTGGTATCAACTTATTTTGGTCATTTGAACCGATTACGATATGTTATAATAACTTTTAATAGATATATTTGGTTGGTTTTGTTAGTCGGTAAAGGAACTTTAGATTAGTTTCACTTAGTCTCAACTTATTTTAGTCACTTGAACCGGTTCCGATATATTATAATAAATTTTAATAGATTTGGTTAGTCGTCCAAGTATGGTACTTAGTATCAACTTTTTTAGCCATTTGAACTGGTTACGATGTGTTATAATAAATTTTAATATATTTAGTTAGTTTTGGTTAGTCTTTGAATCAACTTACGGCTAGTTTCACTTAGTTTCAACTTATTTTAGTCATTTGAACCGGTTACGACACGTTATAATATATTTTAATAGGCTGGGTTAGTTTTAGTTAGTCGTCCAATTATGGTACTTAGTATCTACTTATTTTAGTCATTTGAACAGATTCCGATACGTTATAAAATTTGGTTAGTGTTTGTTATTCGTCCAATTAACTTCCGGTTAGTTTCACTAAACTTATTCTCAACTTCTTTTACATATAGTCGGTTCCGATGCGTTATAATCACTTTTAATAGATTTGGCTAGTTTTGGTTAGTCGTTGACGCAACTTTCTGTTAGTTTCGCATAGTCTCAACTTATTTTAGTCATTTGAGTTGGTTCGGATACGTTATAATTAATTTTAGTAGATTTGGTTAGTTCGGATTAGTCGCCCAATCATCTTTCGGTTAGTCTCACTTAGTCTCAACTTATTTTACTATCAACTTTCTTGTAGTTATTTATACCGACGTTTTCAGCGATTTAATCATTCCTAAGATATTAAAGATTCTTATCTTCTAATCAATATATTTATTATGCCAAACTATTTACTTATGATTTTTTTACTCTCTATTAATCGATTTTAGTGTATAATATAATGTAACTCCTCCAAAAATTAATTAAAGCACAAAATACTCAACAAGGGAAAATGTATCCAAAATATAACCCCGTATTTTCATCAGCTAAAATTTTACCGTACTACTTTACTAAAATGGTCGACTAATACATAATGTATAATAACAGCTTTTTTAAGCTTAACTTCAAATTATAATTCGTTCCTTTTGAAACTTTAACCTTACCGTATCGTATTTTTTTCTTTAATTATTGGAAAGCTTTGAGAACAAAAGTGCCCCCTTTTATAAAACAAATAAAGCAATAGGCTTTATTGCATGGCTTCTTAAAACCAAATTAAATCTAATTAGGCATTATTAACTAAATGCTCTACACTATGGTGCTCTTTAATCGAAAATTTCCTTTATAGCTGGCTTCCTGCTTTATAGCGTGTCCTAATTATTAACTGAATGATCAACAAAAACCAGCTTCTTTTAATTAAACACAAAATAGTTGCTTTTAGAAAAAGCCTTTGAATAATTTCTTGATCATCAAAAAAGGAATAATTTGACTGCGGTCCATTTATAAAATTTTACGACAAAGCTTAGGTTTTTTTTCACTTATTCTGAAGTCGGTTCGGTCGAATTAATTTGTGCCTTTCATTTGATTTGCACTTCAGCTTCTGTACATAATTCGTTTTGATGTTAAAATGGTCGGTCTTTATGGCGTCCTAATTTTAAAAGAGGGAAATGTTGGAACACATAGACTTCACCTGCGTCGGCTGCAAATAACCATGGATGGTATCGCCAACGTTGAGGTATTATTTAATAAGCAACGAGATTTTTCGAATTTGAATTATTCTACTCAAAAAGATAGCACAGTATAAAACTTAAAATCTGGCATCTTATAACGTAATATATTCCTTTATGAATTGGAAGGAAAATAACATTCAAACTGATGGAAAACTTTAGCAAACTCGAGTAACCGAGAGCATTTCTCTTAGCCGTTCTTTCAGCCGGTGAATAAAACCCTTTATTATGTTAAGGCTATTCAAGAAGCTAGGAAAGCAGCGGGTACAATACCTTCATAATTTTGCATATAAATTACATATTATGCCATTTTCGATAGAAAATTCTGGAAGCAAATTACAAAATTCCAATCAATGTCTAGACTTTTATGTAAAAAGATTCTTGAGATTTTACTTAGCGTACACTGAAACAAGCATTTTCTTTAGAGATCCAGTACATGGAAATTATATTATATGAATTACTAAAGATCATATATAATTGGGTGTAGTATTATATTTGAATTGATAAGATTGGCAATTACCAATCAAACTACTTTTCGTAATTTTTAGTAACACCACGAGTACTAAAAATTATCGGGATGAGTGACATTTGTGAAGAGAACACGCACGAGTAAAAATTTATTTGGCATTTAGGAAGAATATTTCATGAAACAAAAAATAAACTTTATGAAGTAATCTAATCTAATCTAATCATTACATGTTTTTAAATTGATATTGAATTATTTCATTTATAATTGACGTTCATTGTTGCATATTATGTAATAAACTTACGAAAATTGAATATAATCATATAGTGTATCTGAAAATTGAAACAAAAACTTAATACCAACCAAAATATCATTATATAAATTTTAATTATTATTATCCGTTGAATGATAAAATATTTACAGCCCTTTACAAAGGAGCAATCAAGAGAGACATTGAAAATGCCGAAGCAGAATGTATCGGTTAAATTTGAGCCCTGAGAAAACTCATAACTGTGTTGAAAGCAATAGTTGATATAAATTTGAGTTAGTTTGGGTTAGATCAGATAAGATCATGTAAGCTCGATTTACCAGAATGTAATAAGTAAATGCATACTGCTTCAATTTTCGTTAATTTTTACAATTTATAACGTTAAGTGTGGTTATAAAAAACAAAATGACATTGGCATTCAATCCGTCCCTCATTCCCCGATTTAACGACATGCAACATGACTAGTTTGTCACGAGAAAATAAAAGCCACCCTCCTCGCACACCCTTAAGACATTTTAATCTAAAGAAATTACTTTTTAGAAGATTACCTAAGTATAGTTTACCAAAATATCCCACATAAATACATATTGCTTCATCTTTTGTTCGATTTTACAATGTATAATATTAGGAGTGATTGTTAAAACCCAAAAAAAAAATTGAATTCGATGCCTCTCTCAATAATCAATCTAACAAGGTTGGTTTCACTAAGGATCATTTGTATTTAGTAATATAAGTCGGTTCCGATATGTTATAACTAATTTTAATAGATTTGGTTAATTTTGGTTAGTCGTTCAATCAACTTGCGGTTGGTGTTCTCAACTTATTTGTGCCGGTTCGATATGTTATAATCAATATTAATAGATTTGGTTAGTTTTCGTTAGTCGTCCAATGAATCTAACATGGTTGGTTTCACTTAGGATCAATTGTATTTAGTAATATAAGTCGGTTCCGATATGTTATAACTAATTTTAATAGATTTGGTTAATTTTGGTTAGTCGTTCAATAAACTTTCGGTTGGTGCTCTCAACTTATTTGTGCCGGTTCGATATGTTATAATCAATTTTAATAGATTTGGTTAGTTTTCGTTAGTCGTCCAATGAACTTTTGATTAGTTTCCCTTAGCCTCAACTTATTTAAGTCAATTGAACCAGTTCCGATAAGTCAATCCATTGATTTGGTTAATTTTGGCTAGTCATCAAAACAACTTTCGATTACTTTCACTTAGTCTCAACTTATTTTAGTCTTTAGAGTCAGCTTCTATACGTTATACTCAATTTTATTAGATTTGGTTAGTTTTGAATAGTCGTTTTATCAACCTTCGGTGAGTTTCACTTATTCTTAAATTATTTTAGTTATTTGAGACGGATCCGATTCGTTATAATCAATTTTGATAGATTTATTTAGATTTGATTAGTCGTCTACTTTCAGTTCGTTTCACTCAGTATCAACTTATTTTAATCATTTGAACCAGTTAAGATACGTTACAATCAATTTTAATATAGTTGGTTAGTTTTGGTTAGTCGTCCAATCAACTTTCGATTAGTTTCAGTTAGTATCAACTTATTTCAATCATTTGAACAGGTTACGATACGTTACAATAAATTTTAAGAGATTTGGTTAGTTTTGGTTAGTCGTCGAATTAACTCTCTGTTAGTTTCACTTAGTCTCAACTTATTTTACTTATTTGAGCCGGTTCACATACATTATGATAAATTTTTCATAAACCGTGTCGTAACGCGACCATGAAAATTCACTATCATTAAACCCAAGAAAACCTGCAGTTTTTTTAGTCGCCAAAATACGGTTCGTTTTGGTTAGTTTTATCTTACATTATTATTATTAATCTGTTCCGGTACTTATTAGCCCTTTTTGGCGATTTTAGCTACTTTTGGGTGTTTTTGGTTAGTCGTTCAATCCCCTGTGAAATTAGCTTCAGATAGTTCCAATTTATTTTAGTAATTCGAACCGGATGGAATTAAAGAATAAATCTGGCAACACATCCTTATCTACAAACCTACCCTGCGAGATTTCAATAAAAACAAAAAAAAATACATTGAAAGTCGGCAGAGAAGAGTAGTAAAATAGCGAAAAACTTGTGGATTTATAATATTTACCTTCACCCAAATTATGTATATTAGTTTAGTTATATATAGTACGGCGGTTAGTCAAACCAACCTTGCATTTTTGAGTAGAGCATTGAGATTTGGCACAGTGGTAGTATATATCCATACCTCGCTTTTAAGAAGTGGAACCAAGTTTGGAACCACGGGATAGCAGCGGTATGGCGGGTTGCATACCTGCTACGGACAATTTTGAGAAAATCGCTAAACGAGCACACCCGACCCATTCTATGGGTGAGTACCACTCAAAAATATTACAGGAGATGTTCTGGAACGTAACTAGAGTATGTACCAGCCGCGAGGAGACAGATTGCCTACCCTCAGGCGTAGAAACTAACGCAATCGATTTTGTAGTGTTAAGCTAGGGATTTTGGTGAATTTCCACAAATAAAATATAAATAAATCAGGTCCCAGTGGACCCATACACGTTCTTAAATCGGTATGCTCATAAATATAATAATATCAAAATAGTTAACTTTAGGTTACCTCGGTTGTAAGGTGGATAGGAAACTAAAAGATTAAGAAAAACCATATTTATTACAAACAGACAGTTTAATAGCATCATTTAAAGCGTTTAGCATTAATTCCATATCGTTATTAATGGATAATATTATTCATTGTACTAGATGTAATCACGGAATGTAATAATACCAAGTCTATTACCTACATCACAAATTGAAGTCATGAAAATCAGAATTTGGCCGTTTTTTTGGTATTAATCAAGGTACTTAAACCATGGGCAACAACAAAACTCATAGCAAAGTACTTTAATTTTAGCGCAGTTGCATTTCCCAGCGCATTTATTTTTATGTTTACATGACAGTGGCATTTCTTTACAAGTCTCTTGTAGGCTTGGGTCTATAGTGCATCATCCATCCTTCCGAGCAGACTTTCCAGCCGCACACGGTGATGGCTGGTTCCGGATTGGGGAGATCGCTGGTCTGGCATTCTGCTCCTCGTATGAAGCCCTCAGAATTAAGCAGCGTTTCCTTAAAGCCGCGGGACTGTACAAACCCGTTACTCACTCTTTCCTTAAGCAGTTTTTCGGCATGACTGCGGGCAAGGTCAGCCAACAGAAATGCAGGTGCATCTTCACTGCATTCATTTTAAGTATTTATTTGTTTGATCACTTGTTCAAGTGCAACGTCAAGAACTTTAGCTAACTGCTCCGATTTCTTGCCTAGACTTGAGTTAGTTTTTAAGTCTCGCACATGCTTTGTCCAACAGTTGTTATGGTACCATACGCCGAGCATACCCTGCCAACCCGGGAGTGTGACTAAAATTTTACTGTCTAGTTTCTTGACTGCAGCGGCTTCTAACGCATTTCTAGTTTCTGTGAAAATCAGTCTATGAGTTGGATTGACTCTTGGCCCTTGCTTGCCACAGAAAATTCATTCTATCTTGTCATTAGCTGATTTCACCTCTTCGAGACTTCCCCGTGTAGCTAACTTAACGGATGGCTCGATATTTTCTTGACAACCAATCTGCATATCTCTCTAAGTTCTATCGAGCTTGATTGGTACGAAGCAGCCCTTGTGACATTTTGGTTCTTAAATTATGCTCAATGCGAAGGTCCGCATCTAACGCAGCCGCGTTGGCATTACCAGGAATATTCCCTAGTTTCTGGTAAGCCTTTAGATTCCTACTCAGGGTAGCGATTCCTGCATCTACCTTTGCTGGCTTGTCTAGTGATGGATCGATGAGGTCATCTTCCTGCCAAGATTTCTGATACAGTATACAGAGACCAGTCAATAACGTCCCTACTTCGCTTTCTATTCTGCTGCTCTTCACCAAAGACATTTAAATCTTTCATGATACTAAATCTGTCAGAAAAGAGAAAACCGATTTTTTTATGGTAGTGGCACACTCTAAAGGGAGATTCTATGGCGCTCGACGAGCGGTGCGTGTGCGAAAATGTTGATTGGCCCTGTTCTTAAATAGTTGTAGGTGGTAATTACGGGGAAACAGATGTCCTGGGAGTGAATTCCACAGTGATGCAGTGTGTCAGACAAAGGACATCTTGTAAAGCGATGTTCTAGGTATTTCCAGTTGTACGACGAACTGGTGCGCTCCAGCCGTCCGTCGCGACTGTCTGACAGGCGTTGCCAGGGGCGTTGCCAGGCGGACCAAATCCTGGGAACATCTGCCGTGAAAGTGTCTGTATAACAGGGATATCTCGGCCACATGTCTGCGGTGTTCCAGACTATCCAGATTCCGGGTCAACTCCGGGTCGCCGATGGGACGTACAGCTCGCTTCTAAATTGAATCAAGCAGCTTTAGGGTGGCTTTGGTGCGGCACCTCATATGTGTGAGCAATATTCTAAGCACGGTCTTATTTGCTCTTCGTAAAGCAAGAGCATCTGCTGCGGTGTATACAGTTTTTTGTTGCGAAATAGTGCACCAATCATCTGGGAGGCTGATTTTGCGATGTTAGCAACGTGGTCATGCAAGGACATATTGCTAGTGACCGAGACAATCAGCAGTCCGATTGACGAGAATGAAGAAATGATCGATCCTACCATAATTATGTCAGGGCCTGCCGTATTGGCCTTCTTGGTAAACGTGGCTGCTTGGGTCTTTGCTGCATTAAACTGGACCAAACTTATGTCGCCCCAAATTTGAACTTTCTTCAGGTCTTGATTAATTGCCGTAATCTGCTCCTGTCTGCGGTGGTAAGTCTCAGTCGCTGGTAAAGGTTTTCTGATCTAAATTGGGAGACAAGGGTACTTACCTTATAGTAGAAAATTGAGAGCGGACTGCACCTCCTTGCATGTCTATCGCTTATACTAAACTAACTTGTTATTTAAAACTAATTTTATAACAATTGATTCTGTGGCAAATAGACCTTATTTCAGGATAAGCGAAGAGTTATGAGAGAAGGCGCAACCCGCCCTCAGAACGACAACAAATAAGGTTTGAAAAGTCAAAGCGGCATTCGAGAAGTCAGTCATTGTCAGTTGTATCTGTTGACATTAAAAAGGGTACTGAAACAAGAATTGTTGGAGTTTTATTAAGAACCCAAGCTTGCAATACTTCAGCTTAGCACTACAAAATCGATTTTATTAGCTTCTGCGTCTAGAGGGTAGGCAACCTGTAACCACGCGACTGGCACATGGTCCAGTTACGTTTCAGAACACCTCCCGTAATATTTATGAGTGATATTCACCCATAGAAACGGTCAGGTGTGCTCGTTTAATCATTTTCGGAAATTTGCCTTTGGCAGATATACAACCCGCCATACCGCCGATCTCCCATGGTTGCAACCTTGGTTCCACTTCTTAAAAGTGAGATATGGGCATGCACTACCACTGTGCCAAATCTCAATGCTCTACTCAAAAATGCAAGTTTGGTCCCAATATCGCTGACTAACCGCCGTACTAATATGAGTATAAGTAAGTTTGGTCGCTGTTTTAACCACTAATTAAGAACAAAAGAAAACCCTAGATGGAAAACACTTTTAATGTATGGGTTAAGATATGGGTGTAGTACGGGTTAGCTGATGTTTTCAATTTTTTTTTGTTAAAGACGACATCCACTGTGGTAACGCATTTGTGATATTAATAACAAAATGTTATAAGATATTGATAACTCTCGACAGCCGAAAATATCAGCTTAAATTTGTTCCCTTGTCACTATTTTCCTGTTATATTTTGTAATTTGTGTTCGTAATTAAACAATACCAGTTGTTTTTGGGTTTCGTATTAACTTTATATACCTGCTGGTTGTTTTATCCATACCGTAGATAATATTTCGCTTATTATTTACTTATTTATTATAATATTAAATAACTATTACAAGGTAGTATCATTAATGAGCTATAAATGAGAGCGAGAATGTCAATAATTATTATTAATAACAAATAAATAATACAAACATTAATACATAATCATATTCATATCGTTTATTCCTAATAGAACGCTCCTCGTACAAAAATAATCAGTAGAGGCAATTGGACTATTCATATTGATCGTACACCGTAGCTGCATACATTCGTCCGCTGTACGTGGCTGAGTGTGTTCAAGGTCGGCGGTAGTATTTTCCACGGCACGCTGGAGTGAGCGGACTTATTAAAATATCAACAGACGGTGACGTGACCATTTTCTCACTAGTGTTCCTCTACAAGAAGAGTTGATGAAAAACTGAAAACCAATAACCTTACTATGGTAGGTACAATGAGCAAGAATAAAACAGAAATACCAGTTGAATTTTGCTCTGAAAAGAAGAAGACTAAAATTCCTTGTGATACGTTTTGCTTCCAAAAACCAAATTTGTATATTTGGTTTCGTACACATCACCAAAAGGAAAATTGGTTTTACTACTCTCAACATCATGACGATGCCACCGATCCGCAAACCACGGTATAATACGGTAGGTTCACTGGGGCCAAATTTCCAATTTTGCCGACTATGTTTGACGTCGGAGCGAATCCGGATCAATCTAGTTCGTGGCCTGCGGTGGCTCGGCTACGAGGGACAGTCTACAGTCTGTGTGCAAATGCCCTGAGATTGTGTACTGTCGTGTCGCGTTAACCGATGAAATAATTTTGCATCAGCGAATACTTTTTGAATCTCTCCCGACAGACTGCTCGCTGATTTATACCGTACTGCAGGTATGCGGCGGCTTTTATCTTTCATGCAAAATATCAAAACGATTTTGCTCAGTGACTCTTCGATATTATTTGTACTCTATCCAAACTAACGAAATTATTACTTAGTACAACAAAACGAAGGGCGTAGTTGATATTGTAGGTGAAACGAAAGGATCCTACAGATCCGAAAAACCAATCGCTGGCCACTTGTAATTATTCTTTACTCCGTACCTAATATACTGCAATAAATGCGCAAGTAATTTATGTAGACAATGTGGCCAAAACAGTGGTAAGAAGAAAGTTTCTGAAAGAGTTGAGTCTTACTCTTTGTCAAAATCATATGAAAATAGAGCAACAATCACAACGGTGCCAAGAGAGTTACTTCAAAAAATAAACAAATATACTGGTATTGAAACCAGCGAAAATATTGAAATGACAACTGGTATTAGAGGAATGTGTGCCATCTGTACAAACAAAAAGGACGAAAACACTACAATTGGTTGCTACAGGAAAATTTACATTTCTCGCAAGCATCAATTCTTTTTTATTGTAAAATCTGAGCAAAAAAATCTTAAATTATAAGTTGAAAATTTTACGCAGCAGTAATTTATTTTTCGCGAAAATTTTTGTTTTTTGTATTTTTTGTAAGTTCTGTTTTCTTGTATTACCTGACAATTTAACAAATATTTTTAAAATATTTAAAAAAATTTTTGCTTAAATATGGGTAGATATTAATTAAGAATATTAGAATTTACTATTCCTGTTTTTACCCATCGCGAGAGTTTGCATCTGAAAACTAGCGCGACTTCTGTAGAACTAAATTCGAAATGAGATTTGAAAAGTGCAGCATATCTTTTGGTAGCATTTTTCCAGCATTAGAATTCATTTCTCTCTAAGGCATGATGATTGGACTAATCAACAAACCTTGTCACTAGTTTGTAAAATAGATTTAATATATCAAAAATTAGGCAAACACAATAATGAAGGCGAGGTGTGACCGCAACACCCACAGAAAAAAGTAAGTTTCCAATAATTTATTGAAACTTCAGTATCACTATAAAAATTGGCAAAAAGTTTCATTTACGACTACAAGTATAAAACGGAAAGTTATTACTTGGGAGCGTGAATATATTATATTATACAATATATATAACATTACATATTTCTGCGTTTTTGTATTATTAATCATTTGTACTACTTACCAACACAAACAAAAATATTTTTTTGCATCAAAATTATTAATATATGTTGATAATTTTGCAAAAAGTTCAACCAATTTAACAAGTCTATTAATCAATATAATATAAATATTAAGCAAGAGAAAACTGAATATTCAAAAACGCAATTTAATTATTTTATAGAAAATTATTGATTGAAATTCTTTGCAAGTAGATAATTTATTTCAAATTGGAAATGAGTGATTTAAGTATTACATTTTTTTAGCACATTTTTGTAACATCAATGAATCCAATTTTTCTGTAAGGAGAGGACCTTGAAGAAAACTCCTAAATAGTTTGTATAATATAATATCGGTGTATCATACTATCATAAATTATGCTTAATAAACTACAATCTAATCTAATCTTGCTAAACTTAGAAAAGGTTAAGCTAGCCCGTTTTATATCGCTAATTTTTGTCAAGTGTTCCACAGAATACGATATATTCGATCGGCCGACTATGGTTACGAAATTGGAAAATATAATAATTTTATATTATCGAGAGGAAGTTACATACGTTGCGCACATGACTTTTTGTGACTGATTAAATAATGTTCTTATTAATGCCACAAAAGTTACCTGAATTAAACATGCAACACATATATAACTTAGTTCTACTAACCCCAAATATGCCTCGACCACAGTACCGCACGGACCTCTTCTATTTCTAAATGATTTTCGGATCAAAATCAAAG
Organism: Pissodes strobi; assembly: GCA_016904865.1. NCBI lineage: Eukaryota > Metazoa > Arthropoda > Insecta > Coleoptera > Curculionidae > Pissodes > Pissodes strobi. The sequence goes on from MU181983.1 coordinate 378,427, forward strand.
CTAATTTGTTGTCTAAAAGTGCACCAAACTGTCGTGGAATGAATTTGCTTGCAATATCTTATAATATTTCTATAGGTCCCTACTAATTTAAATTTTACAGACATGTGATTGACATTGCTTTGATACCAATTTAATGGGTGAAATAACATTGTTTTTATTTTGCTCGGGAAAAAATTCACAAAAGTACACTTTTTCCATGACAAAATTAAATATGTTTCAAGCTTCGTGCATTTTCACCAAACAATGGCTGCTACAAAAAATTATAATTAAATCCAATTATGCCCTTTCAAAGACAAGCCGTTCATTAAACTAATCTTTAGTAAAAAAATTACTACTTAGTCATCATCGGATTTTCAGTGTCAGTCGCGCAATTAAAGCGATCTGCCGGAAGCGTAGTTTTAATTAATTATTGAATATTACAGAAAAATTACTTTTCCTGTATCCAGAATCTTAAATTAGAATATTCATGCTCAGGAACATTTGTTGCAATTTATTTTAAGGGCAGAAAGAAAATATTTTGCTGCAACTTTTTGCCAGTGAAAAAAAGGTAATGGAAATACAAGAACTTACATTGATTACGTAAGTAAGGCACTAAATGACATAGTAGATTCCAGCAATTGGGCCGACATGGGCTGTATTTGATAAATGATAGTGTACCACCAAATGAACATAGACGAAGTACTGGTGATTGCTGTATAATTTAATATGAGTTTGAAACATGTAAATATGTTTTGCTGCAACCAGCCTTAAGCACTGGGTGCAAAATAGGTAACCTTATTTGTTAGCTGCTCATTAGGTGGTCCATATGCCAGATTTACTCAGCGGATTGATTATTTTAAAGGCGTGGGTTAGTTTGGGTTAGTCTTGGTAGTTAAATGTGGGCGTCCCTATTTTTTTTTGCTAGAAATTTATCAATGTTTATAATCTGTGTAATAGGTAATGAAATTTAGAAAAATAATGTCTATGAACGTTGAAAGACACGAATTAGTTATTACTTTGAGTGCAATTTACCAAAATAAACATCAAATTTCCAAATAACTTATTTATTTAAATATGTAAATTTACACAAACTCTTTCAAGACAATTAATCCTCTCTCAAATTAATTTGAGGTTATGTATCTCGCCGATAATATCGGAATAATAAATCAAAGCAAAATAAGAGACTTCATGTTAAACTACGCCTTAAAACATTAATATTTGCCTAATCTAATTGTATAGGTATAGCCAGTAAAGATATACAGGCATAATAGAAATAGCTATTTACCAAACTTAACGTAAATCAATCCCGTAGCAGCGACAATATCAGTAGACCAATAAACAGTCATTCAATAATACCAAATCAATGCAATAACCTGTGAGGTAAATATGTCCATGTACAGCTGTTAAATATCATAGGCAAACGAATTGAGCTCAAGTCGATTGCGATATCAAGGCGACAAATTAAATTTGTAAATTTTAGTTATGTGAAATAAACTACTGCCGTAAGATTTACAGCCAATTAGAGTTAAAATAACTATATTATCAATTCTGACACAAGCAAAATGATTTCTCTAACAGCTATAATAAAGGTTAAGTTAAGTATCTTCGTAGCAACTATGACTATAAGAAGAAATATATATCATGTACAAAATTAGATAACTTACAGTCTTTTTAAAGACAAGTTTGATAAGCAAGCTAGCGATATTAATACATGAGACGAGAATTAACGAGAATATAGACGATAGACATCAAACGATCTATAGTCGTTTAAATAAACATTCAATAATTAAAATGATATATAACAATAAGCAATATAGGGTAATTAAGGCAAAAGGCCTACAGTCGTTTACTAATACAGTCATTAATTAAAATGATATATAACGATAAACTATTCATGGTATTTATGACAAAAGACTTCCAGTCGTTTGATTATAAGTTCATTAATTAAAATTATATATTATTACTATGTCGAGAATTAGGAACCTTAAATAAATTAAAACCAATTTGACTTGCATCTGGTAGAGTTGTAGAAACTGGCGTCTTCTGAGAAGTACGTCTCCACCATGTGGTTGTATCAATCTGAAAAAAAGCTGCCCTACGGCTAACTGAACTAGGTCAGCATCAAACATCAAAGGGAGGAAATGCTATCTCACCAAAGGAATTATATCCTACAGAAGGACATTTTTTTAAAAAAAGATTCTTTTAAAATAAGGGGTCACCGCTTTAGTTCATCACAGATGTTATGACTGTTAATTTTAGAAAATATATATATATATTTTATTTAATTTGCCACATACTTCAACCACACTATCAAGTGGTAGTTAGATCTGAGCTAAGGGTCAAAAATAACAGCGACAAATTCCGATACGGAAAACGGCCTGCTCGCCTTGGGTGTTCCGGCAAGGAGGCACATCAATTCTCTCAGTGCCAGTTTCTCAAAGCCCGAATAGCTTTATTCCTAGAATAATTACTATGGTTACAATTGTATTAACAATCGTTGCCATATGAAATATTTGAAGAATGAAGTTATCCATACTTTAAGTAACTGGTCATCCAAAAAGAATATATACCACATCAGTCAAGTGGCATTCCAAGCAGATTGGAACACCGAAAGTAAGGTTACAAAAAATTAGGTAGCGAGAGTATCGATAACACAAACCGACAACGTTACATTTTCCAAAGGTACAAAGACCTTATATTTCAATGTTGCTGTAGAGATGCAAAACGTCTCAGTTTTTTGCTATGAAAATGGTGATTTTTCAAGTACAAAAAGTGATACTTATCTCCGGAAAAGCCACTTAGAGCACGAGTTAGGGACAATATTTTTGTAAGAATTAAAGCATCAGCTAGTAAGAAAAGAAAATTATACAATAAAAATTTTACAAATTGATGAAAAACTCTACGACGTTTCACAGTGTTTATCGTTTCCTACCAACATGGAAGGGAAGAAAAAACTCTCATATTAGGTAGGTGTCAAAATGAACAGATGCACATTCTTAACATATTATCATCATTTATCCTATACCGGAATCTCAAAATTAATAAGGATATAATTTGCAGTATTTACTAATAACATAGCAGAAGGCTGCGCAAACCAGTATAGCCTTTCGCATCATTCAAATTTAAAAACGTCGCTACTCTATATGTAATATTGGCCATAGTGATTTTGCTAAATACCTGATTTGTACTGCAAAAACCTAGAGTGGTCTGTTTTCATATTCAAGATAGTTACGCCGTTAAAGTTCTCAGTTGTC
>MU181983.1:406659-418426 GCA_016904865.1 Pissodes strobi
ATGCAGCTGAGAGTTTTTTTTGTAAATCTCACTACAAATATTAGCATCCACCAAAATTTCATAATTTTTTATGTCGTTTCTATGATCCGCATTTTTGACCAATTACCCTCAGCAGACAATTAGTCCACCGTCCGCCGACCAGCCTGCTGACAATGTCCAATGTTTATTATTTAACATAATCTTTTCTGCATAAAAGTTTCGTGTTTCTTGAAATGATTACAGGTTATGATTTTTTTCTGTGTTTTCGACCCTCTCACAGCCACCTGCACCGTTACCTAGCCAGCTGACCCCTCATACGTAACTACATGATAGGGGTACAATCGAATGTCGATATAACGAAACTTTCTTTAAATCCTTGCTTAAATGTACGCGGGCCGTAGGTCTATAATGTATATAACATGAAACCATTATTTGCCTCTAATGTCATGAATCCAGAGATAACATCAGTTATGAGTTTTTCAAGATGATTGAGAAACATAATTTCAATATTTTATGTTTAATCCATATAAGTCTGATTCCTCCTAATATATCAGATGTCATATCTTACCGGAGCCCTCGGTTCTTCACCGCAATACTGATGAGTAAAGACAAACTTTCTATTATATGCGTCGACTCTGGTAGACTTGTAAACGATTCTTCTAGTTGCGAAATTAATCGCAAAATAATTTCCCTTCATATACTTTAACTGTTCTTCCACTTTAACATTTTTTGAAAATGTTTTATACTTTTTGGATGCACTGTGAATCATCAAACATTTGTGAAATTAAGTCTTTCAGTTTTTGGAAATTGTCTACAGAAAATCCCTCTGATCAGGAGAGATTCAGTTGGTAATAGTATTCCGGGAAAACTGCACTCTTAATGACGCCTTAATTTTATTCATCTGGAGCATTAGATATTAGATTATGAATAATTTTGAAGAAAAGCCTTTACTTGCATGTTGGTCAGCTTGTTTAAAGGATTATTCGCAGCCAAAACATTTTACAGAGATCTGCGTTAAATTCTTACTGGCCATGGTTTTCGATTTTAAAGGTCTCAAAACACTGCTTTGATGTTAACTGAATGATACCGGACTTTATCTAGTTGACCTTAGCAATGTGGGATAGCGGCGGCGGCCGGCGTCTTAATGCATTGATCTACTTGGAATTTCCTCCAGCAGGACACAGCTTTTGACCAAAGGTTGCAAAAAACTTAATCGCCGCCCAAAGCAAGTTCTTGATAAGGCTTAACTCACGGAGTACATTGTATTTTCGATATAATGACCTCCTTCGTTTTCACATTTTCTTTGTTTGGCGTACAATATTAACTGCGGCTACGACAACCTCAATAATACTGGTAAACTGTAATAAACATGAATAAATAAATAATTTATAGAAGGTATGAGGCGTAGGTAAAGATATTCTAGTTAAAACCAGGCAAAAAACACACAGACTTATGCAATTTCTCATTAGACGAATAGTTTATTACTTTATGTAATTTATTAGCCTATCTATTAATGCCCTCTTAGAAAAAGCCCAATCTAAATCGAGTTGAGGCATTCAGGCGCCGCACCGTTCATGCAGCGTGGTAACGGTGGGGTCATAAATCGTAAGAAAATATGGCAAAAATATCAAAACATGCTTGGGCATGCAATAGTTCTTAAAGTATGCATTTCTCCTTCAAAATACAAAACTGTGCAAAAAATGCGTATATACGTAAAATGCATAACATCCGGTCTTTACTGATGAGCCAAATATCAAAAAATATATTTCTTAAGTTCCCTTGTTTCAATTTCACTTCCATTGCTAGAATCGTATTAAATCCCACATAATTAAGTCTATTTCATCATTCGATACCTTCACAATAAAAAGTCCAGGTTTTTATTGCGACGAAAGAAAATTAATGATTAGATTTATTGAATATTTAAGAAGTAATTAAAGAATGATTTAAGTTAAAAAAGCGAAAAAACTATATTCCAAAAATTCGAATTTAAATCCTGATGCCGCAATAATAATAGAAAATAATTTTCTAATATTCCGATGAGTTCTTTGAATTTAGCGAGTATGTTTTAAGCTGCTTTACTATATTCAACATCATGTACTTAATAAATTGTATTCTCTCGAAACTACATACACTTTGGGCAAAATTAAATTAGAACCCTTTTTAATGCTTAATAGCTTTTTTATTTTCAAAGGATTTTTTTTATCATTTTTGGATATGGTATGGCCTAAGGTATTAGGACTTAAAAGAACTTTGCAAAGACGGTCTACTTCAGTGGTGTGCAGAAAAGGGAGTATTTTTCAAAACCATTGTATTTCAGGTCGTTGCAAAAATCGGTCAAATGAAATAAATGTTTCAAAATGGGCAAAAAAGATTTGGAAGGGTTCGGTATAGTGACCATTAAAAAAACCAGATCAATACAAACAAAATTAAAATTGATACTCTAATTTTGATAAAACCATGTCTTGTGGGCCAGGTTAAATTGGATGGTTGACCTTTTATTTTCAAAGGATTTTTTTTTATCATCTTAGGATATGATATGGCCTAAGGTATTGGGATTAGAGCTTTGCAAAGACGGTCTACTTCAGTAACGCACTGAAAAGGGAGTATCCAGAGATAAATAAATTCTTTTTTATTTTATCTCTGGGAGTATCTATCAAAACCATTGTATTTCAGGTCGTTCCAAAAATCGACCAAATGAAATAAAGATGTAGAAATGGGCAAAAAAGACTTGAAAGGGTTCGGAATATTGACCATTAAAAAACTAGGTCAATACAAACGAAAATAAAAATTGATATTTTAACTTTGGAAAAACCATGTCTTGTGGGCCAAGTTAAATTGGATCATTTTTTATGCTTGATGACATTTTAATTTCAAAGGATTTTTTTTATAATTTTTGGACATATCATGGCCTAAGATATTAGATTCAGAAAGAGATTGTTAAAGCAGGTCTACTTCAGTGGCGTACATTAAAATTTAAAATATTTTTTTTAATTAAAAAAAAAATTAAGTAGATTATAAATTTCTGTACGCCCATGAAGTAGACCCATTTTGCAAAGTTCTCTTTGATTCTGATGTCTTAGGCCATAACATATCTAAAAATGATAAAAAATCCTTTGCAAAAAAAGTCACTAAGCATTAAAAAGGATCCAGTTTAATACATGGCTTTACCAAAACTAAAGTATAAATTTCAATTTTGTATGTAGTGACCTGATTTTTTTAATGGTCAATATTCCGAACCGTTTCAAATCTTTTTTGCCCATTTTTTCATCTATATTTCATTTGGCCGATTTTGGCAACGACCTGAAATACATTGCTTTAGAAAAAAATACCCCCTTTTATGTACGGCACTGAAGTAGAGTCTCTTTGCAAAGTTCTTTTTAATCCCAATACCATAGGCCATAACATATCCCAAAATGATAAAAAAGCCTTTGAAAATAAAAAAGTTATCAAGCATTAAAGAAGGTTCCAATTTAATTTTGCCCGCAGTGGACATCAAAATTAAATAGGATACAATATTGCAGATGTACATTGAGGAGGTTTATAGATGAAAGATAGTTATCAAAGTATTATAGTTTATTTGTACTCATTTATTAAGGCAAACGATTAACTATATTGGGTGTAAAAACTTTAGAGCCATTTCACTAAACTAAGATTTCAATTCTAATGAAAATACACCCATATTTAACAAATGCTGTAACATTTTAGTAAAGAGAATAACCACCTAGATTGATAATTACAGGTCTTCATCTCCTTCTCATGCTTCTAATGTGGTTGTCAAGATCTTCTTAGGGAATTAAACGCATTGTGGTTTTAGGTCATTTAGCAACTTGTCTCTTGTTTGAAATATTGCATTTTATGCTAATACACGTCTCTGGAGCATATCCCATGCATGCTCGATGCGGTTTATATCCAGTGATTGCGCATGACAACTTCAAAATTGTGTTCTTCTAAAAACGTTTGTACTGTCCTCGCAGTATGTGCTCGAGCATTGTGGTGCATTAGAATGAACTTACTGTTCGCTTGTGTATTGATTTGTCATTAAAAATTCTTCGACAGAAATCAGGTGACAACGATTTCCTAGATTGATCTCTGCCCAAACCATCAACATTCCCTCTTCGTACCTATCAACCTCCTGGACAATTTCTAAGCGGCTTACATTTTCAGCTTCCCTCAAAACTTTTATTCTTATCGAGTCTGGCCTTAATCAAAATCTTGATTCGTTCGTAAAGAGGATCTTCATTCTGCTACTCTAAGTGTTTCTGAGCTTGAGATTGTAACCGCCTAGCTCGATTTCCTCTGAATAGCACAGCACCCCTGCTGGTCTTCTGGCATTAAGTATCCATATAGTCGGTTTCATACAGTCTGGGCATTTACAGCCACGTGGTGGACATTTTGCTGTTCCATCCTTATCTGGTCGGCAGTTAGTACACACAAAATAATATTCTCTTGCCACCTATGAAAGTCAATATGCTCTTGGAATAACGTCAATTCCCTCAGTTTGAGAACTCTTTTCTTAGGTGAAGAAATTCTTCCCTCCACACAAAGTAATATTCTTTTGCCACATATCAAAGTCAATATGCTCTTGGAATAACGTCAATTCCCTCAGTTTGAGAACTCTTTTCTATGTGTGTAATAGCAAAGAAAATCCACGTGAATTGTCTTTGGTAATAGATTTGATTTAAAAAGCTTGCATTTGAATGAATCTGTCATGGATTGGAAGTGTAGGTCTTGCAGCGCCCCTGTATCTTGCACAGATATCCCCTGTATCCGTATAACTTTGCCATAAGCTGTCAATTGCACTTTTTGAGCAGTTGACAGCTTTCGCTGTGGCCCTAACTGTCATTCCAGCTTCCAGCATACCAATCATTTTCAATTGTATTTCGCAGTCAAGGTGATGACAGTTCATCTTATTCACTTTACCTCTATTCCAAATTGACCAATAGATACTTCCAAACACACTGCTTAGTGCCTACCAAATATTAGCTCATTTCACATTTTTTCGTTTTATTATTTTTAGTGGCTAATAAGGAATGGTCCAGCAAATAAACGAAAAGCAGAAGATTGCCATATCTCAAATAAACAAATATTAATAATTTCATATTTGGCAGTAATAGTTATTCAAGGTTAAAATAGTTTTTTGGCTTATCCCCTATTCAATTTTGATGTGTGTATTTAACATCTACAAAGTAGTTGAGCCGAAGAAGTTTGATTAGCCCAAACTAATCTGAAATGCTCTTATATTTGATAGTCATCGTTATCGATAGACGAATACTCTAATGAACTAAAATTCGTGCATCTATTCATTCCTGATTTTTTTTTTTTATTAAATGACCTGCTACTGTAGCAGATTACATAAATCTGAATGGCAGGAATAAAAAACAAATTAACAAATCATGTTCGTGCAGTTCATTACAGTTAACTCCATGCTGAAAGTCAAGCGTAACGAGTCGCAATATTTTCAGTTTGTTTTTAATTAAAATAAAGCTTTAAGCGTAAATTTTTATTAGCTAATTTCATGCAGCCTAACTTTTATTCGTTAGACGATTGTACTATTTTCAAATCTGAGGAAATATTATAAAGTGAGGTGTTAATAGTTTTTATTACCTACGTGTCCTGGCACTGTACCATACAAATATTTACATCGTATTTGAAAAATGCAGTGCAGAATTGTAATTTAATTTACTGTGAGGAATATTTGGTTGATATGATTTTATTACTTATATGTGGCTACTATGTCTTCTGGTTAATATTCGCTAAAAATATTAAATAAAGCGTCACACTATATGAGGATACCAGTTTCTTAAGTTAACGTTTTTGAAATAATGCCACAAAGATTAACATTTTGTGATATTTATTATAAATATAAAAATTTTAGTTAGTTTGGGTCACCCATACACGAAAATATATTAACAGCGTTACAACTAGCCAGCTTAACCACATGCCCGCTTTGGAACATGAAATACTTCAAGCTTTATGGCAAGAGTATTTTTTACAAAACTAACAATAATATACGTAACGTATATTATTGATCAAACTTAAGAAAATAATACTTGCGAAATAAAATGTACTAACCTCTCTCTAGTTTGCATGCCTCTAATTTGAACCAACTGGTATCCTCATATAGTGGCGTATGCCTAATAAATATACAAAAATAACTAAACTGGTAGCTTCAATTATAAGCCTATTATTAACATTATTGAAAACTATCGCTTTGAGTTAAATAGAATTCGTATCGATTTTTGCCAGCCAGCAAACTGTTTAGCTAATATAGAATTATAATTAAACAAATTGAAGTTTCAGAAAAATTCCAATTCTAGTTTATTTCAATACTAACATTGGTAACTGTAACAGGCTACAAAAACTATATAAACACCACAATCGCACTAGTATTGGAAAAGCATGGAACCCAATCCATTAAACTAAGTATTCTAAAGCAAATATTTCATATTTATGTCTTTATATATCAAATGCACATGCCTTCTTTTGAACGAATTAACTTTACACACACGATATATTGTCGCAGCTGGAACCACAAAGCTTTGTTGTATATTGGTATTTTCCCCTGGGTTTTGTCATATTATGCTGTCTTTCTAAAGGGAGAAAGAAACACTTCTTCTAATCATTTGGCTTGTTTTCATTATTTCAGTTCGATAACACACCTTGATGGCCATCCACTAGTTTTCGACCTTGCTAATTATGGCTTTAATTGCTGATTCGAGGTATTTTGGGCATCTGGAATGCATTTCAGCCTTTCTTGGAGGGTTGTGTCTAGAAGAAAACAATAGTGATACATTGTTTACAGATTGGCCGAGTAGTTGGAGTTTGGACTATAATGCATGTAGAGTTATATTTTAAGGTTATTTAGGGATATCTAGCACTGTAATTATAACTTACTTTTTGTACACTTGATGGTCATTCTGTGGTAATTTTCTCGTTGATTTATACTTGATAATGTATTGTTTTGCTTAGGTGATTACGAAATATTTCCACTTTGGGAATGAAACATTGACGATTGTTAGAAGTATCTCATTTCACTTCGAATTTGAACTATAGGTTTATAGACAATCGGAGGAAGTCGCATCGTCGATATCGACTCGAGAACCACTCTAATTCACGTTGCATTTATTGTAGGATTTAGCTATTATATGATTGAATTTGCTGATTATATTGGATGGTATCAATGTTTAGCCCTCTAGGCTTCCATATTGACGCAGTATTCCACGGACTATCCATTATTAAAGTTCAATAATATTTCAGCTCGGAGTAGATTCTAACCTACGAAAGTGTTCTATGTAAATATGTTCTATATTGTTGTGGAGGATTCATTCTTACCCTGGAATTGATTGCCTTTTGCTCCACAAATGATTGAAATTTTGTTTGGATTGTTATAGAGCCACTTCGGCCCTGGCTCAAGGATGTAAACTGCACAAGTGCAAGTTTAGTGACCCTAATGCTTTTCTTGAAAACGGTGTCCGAATAGACACCGAATCGACGAAACTAGGTACAAATTTCATTAGGGTCACTAAACTTGCACTTGTGCAGTTTACATCCTTGAGCCGGGGCCGAAGTGGCTCTATAACAATCCAAACAAAATTTCAATCATTTGTGGAGCAAAAGGCAATCAATTCCAGGGTAAGAAAGTGTTCTATGTTTCATATGGTCTGTGGGGGATAATTTTGGCGGTATAAGTGACAGCTTTCTGGACAAGCGCGTGGCCTTCACGGTCGACACGGTTGCCAAGTTAAGGCCTTATTTGGCATAATGCTATTAGTGGAGCGTGTTGATTGTAATTTTAGACTGCCGCGTGGGTTATATATTCCCACCGAGCATTTAGAAGTAGATTCTAACTGATTCAAATCAAGTCGTTTTAGCGCTTGATTTGGTGAATACGGTAGTATGACATCATAACTTTCTAGTACTTTGTCACAAATTGGGACGCTGTTGGCAACATAGTATGTTGGGCCGGCGCGATGTTAATTCTGCTAGCCTCGTCATTTTCGGAGCAAGACAATTTAGTCTTTATGTGATCTTGAAGGAACCAGTAGGTTTCAGTGCCGAGCTCTCGAAATTGGAAATTTTCGTTGAGATACTGATATTTAGTGTGAAATATACAGTGCCCTAGTTAGGGGATTATTCAACGAAGCCCTTGAGCAGGATTGTGGTCGTCGATGGTTTCTCGTCTAATGGATGATTGTAGATGAAGGAAGATTTGTAGATTCGACCACCTGCACCCACGTTTGGGGATTTGATTTTCGAGAGCTGACACACACTTGAACCCCGTTTAACATCTAAAGGTATGTTGTTTGAGTAATTTTGATACAGATATTGTTTTGATCTGTTATTTGTTGAGGTTCCGTATCTTTTTCCTTCATATTTTGGTTTGATCACAGTTCTAATTTGCCCTATTTGTTTCAGGGGTTTCTATTTTTGGAATTTTGGATTTCTATTTTTGGATTTGTTTTTCCGGATTTTTTGGAATTTTATTTTTGGATTATTGGTTTTTATGGGCCTTCCATTGTTCTCTTACGTTCCGGTTTCCTACCTGGGTTTCCAGACTGCATACTGAGACTCCTCCGACAACACGTGGTTTCGGAGTAACCATCAAGTTGACTGCCTGTCTCGCTGTCTGATCCAAGCCTCAACGCTAACGGAGTATGTCTTCTTGACCTTGACGCTCCAGTGATTCGACAAACACCTGGATCCTGGATGAACTCACTGTTGGCTTGATAACGTATAAGATATGTCTTAATTTAGGATATTTTCTAGTGTATTTTGGGAATTTAATTTTATTTCATTTTATTATTGTGTTTTATTTGACTGGTGATTTAGGGCTACTTAAATTAAAGAGTCGGATGAACTTGCTTAATGAAAGTATTAATGGTTTGACTTGATTTAAAATATAGTTACCTTCAAGTTATTTGAGAGTAACGAATTATTCTCAATAGTTAGCATAGGTATACTGGATTATCCAGCTAATCCGGATAGTTTTGGCGTGTTATTAATTCATTTCAGCGTAGTCTTGATCGCGTGTTTTACTTATTTTCAGCGTCGTATAATATAAATATTTTTGAAACTCTTCGCATATAAGCATGTCGTATCGATGCGTAATCATATAGGTTTACCTCTGGTACGGATACTACTTAATAGGTGAATATTTTACTTACATGAATCTAGTACATTTGAAATAGCACGTTAACTTCTCGCTTTTTGATTAGAGTTTTAGAGTGTCGAAGTAGAAGTAGTTATCATATTTTTGTACCGTATAGGTTGATAGCACCAATCAAGGGCATGTAAACGACACGTGATCACGTATTCGTATTTATAGGGCGCCGTAGTTATAACATAAAGTACTATTTAACATTAAACCGTTACTTTTAATATTCCTCCTTTAGCATACATTTATATATTAATTGTCATAGCTACATATACAGAAAATTCTTGTAGGAATTATTTTTCCTTATTTAATTCAAAAGCATAGTCACCAATAAGGAATATATACTTGTTATTTTTGTTTAATTGCGGTGGTATTTTTTTATTTCTTTCCCGTTCCGAGTTTTCTCAATAGGTTACAGCGGGGAAGAGAGCAATTCGTGGTTATTGGTCGAATCTCACTGAAGATCCAGTATCAGGGCATGGCGATAAGTTAACTGCGTGGCGCTCAGGCATTATAACTCACCACGACCCTTCTCCACTGTCTAAAAGCTGGGGGCCGCCATTGTTCCTGCACTAAAGGCTGTACCACCTATTGTGAACTTGGAGATTATTGTGAACTTGAATATTTATGTAAATTAGGTTTGTATTTTTTGGGAACTGAGCGTTACGTTCTGTTTATATAATACTAGGGTACTGAATCTATTTTTAAATTCTTCGATCACATAATTTCTACTACACATTTAATTCACCTCCAAAATTATCTACCTTAAGATTCAATGCTTACATTTTTCAATTATTGGGTGCTAGGTATTTTCATATTTTAATTATGTTAACGTTATAGGTCCGTTTTTAACTATAAGTCAGTAACACATAAAACTATTGTTGTGAGTACGGTATATGTGCAAAAACTTACTTGTCGAATAGATTGTTTTTTTTTTCGTTTGGACAGACGAGGTATACTTGATCCCTATTTAGAATAGCCAGTAACCCTAAATTTGAATCACCTTGTGAGTTATACATTAATCCACTGAATATGTAGAAAAGATATTTTAAAATATTTTTATTTTTTTAGCCGTTACAATAAGTTAAAAGAAATAGTTCGTGGTAAGTAATATTCAATTATTCAATTTTAACTTCGGACTCCCTATAAGATTGATTCAAATACTTTAACCTAAGAAACTCATTACGAGGATAAGAAAGTGCAACAAAATAATGTACCTTGAACTGTTTTGATTTACTATTTATTATTTTAATCATCTAAAACATGTTTGTGTTGGCACACTTTTTCTGGTGTATGGTTTGGACTTTGCGCCGACAAACTTCAAAACAAGATTTTATCTTCTAAAGGTATGTATTTTTAACAAAACAACCGAAATTCGCAAATCTTATTCATGTTTTTCTAAAATTTAGCAAAGTAATATAATGAGTTTTTTATATATTCCAGTGGCGTGCCTCTAGGCAGCCCCTAAGACTACTTACTTAAAAAGACAAAGTCTGTCATTCATAATTTTCTAGAAATCTGCATCGTAAACCACAGACTGTGATGTGCGTATTTATCAATGAAACCGTGGTACAGAAACTGGCTACTGGGTAAACAAACATAGGCGTAGCATTTTTATTTTTCTTATTATTTTTTCTTTCACCAAAATTCAACCGATTACGCAAAAACTAAATATGGGAATTTGTGAGTCGTTTATAGAGTTCGATTCTTAAATTAAATCTTGATATTGAAATATCGGGAAATTTGAGAACGACAATTTTCAAATTTGGAAACGAATTTTTTAGCACATAATATAAATTTGATTGTCTTGAGTAGGAATGCTATTTAAATGTATTGAAAAGTCTTTATTATTATTTTAGAGGGATATTTAATTATAAATGATTAAAAGTCAATAAAATTCCATCAACATACCTCCAATTTCTTTGTTCGGACTGATTGGGTATCAAAACTGGTAGGTATGAAAAAAAGGTAGCGACAATTTCGAGCAGCAAAACTCTGGCACGCGCAGCCACAGAATTGATGTATGGAACGTATTGAGATAACCCACCTCTGTAAAATACTATTTCATTAGACCTGATACATTCATTTTTGAGACACCCTATATATGTATATATTTTGAGACACCCTTTATACATGTAAAAGATAAATCTAGTCATAAATTGAAGTCGAGTTTTTGCGAGGTTTTTTGGAGGATATCCGAAAGGTATTGCTCAAGAACGGAAAAATAGAGAGTCAGAAGTTAGCCGAGCGTACGGTTTATTTTGGTGAATTATTTTGCTTCTGTGTTGCAACATTATGTCATTACAAGTCGGTAAAATGAAACTTATAATATTGTTATTAACATAGTTTGTACCATTATATATTTTATACTCATTGATAATTCATATTTGATGGCACAACATGTGTATATATTTTAATATTGTTATAAACCTAATTTGCACAAATATATCATTTATTCTCATTGATAATTTATATTTGATGGCCAAACATGTGTATATATTTTGATATTGTTATAAACCTAATCTGCACAAATATTTCATTTATTCTCATTGATAATTTATATTTGATGGCCTGACATGTGTATATCTTTTGATATTGTTATAAACCTAATTTGCACAAATATTTCATTTATTC
>MU181983.1:418436-460012 GCA_016904865.1 Pissodes strobi
TGCACAAATATTTCATTTATTCTCATTGATAATTTATATTTGATGGCACAACATGTGTATATATTTTGATATTGTTATTAACATAATTTGCATAAATATTTCCCCTATTTTCATTGATAATAATTCATATTTGATGGCACAACATGTGTATATATTTTGATATTGTTATAAACATAATTTGTACAAATATTTCATTTGTTCTCATGGATAATTTATATTTGATGGTATAACAAGTGTATATATTTAATGAAATCGTTTTATGCTGTGAATAACACTGTGTATTGTTTGTTGTCTTTTCGTGCTGGAATATTAGTTTTCGTATGACTGTGATTGTAATGTAAGTAAGGGACTTGATGAATCCACTAACATTTTCCTCCCCTGACTGAGCGAATATCCTACCTATAAATCGTGAGCTTGCGAGCAAGGCACCCTGGGTCGTTCTTTTAACAAATGTTATATTTTCAATGATTTGCTTTTGTATGAAACCTATGTGAAATTTAAATTAACATTAATTTGTATCCTTGATTTTGACTTGATGCCAATTGCTTATAAGCACCCGAAATGATAAAAGATCTGTAGCCTGTGCGCAATTACACAGAATAAAACCATATAATCGTAATTGAAATATATTATATCGAAATGACTATTAGTAATAAGCAACAATAAAGGTACAAGCTATTTGAATCATTCTTCCGTATCCTATGATCTTACAGACTACAAGAGAAATACTATTCCATCACAAAAGTGTTTACATAATATAATCAATCGCTAAGCGATGACGAAGGAAATATATATTAATCGGCCTGCAGGTCTTACTAGAGATATTGACTCAATTTGCAACTATAGCTGAGTAGCCTTCCGTATGGGACCTCAGTACCTGCTGGCGACGTCTGGCTAACTAACACTAAACTCTTCAGTTTTGAATGTATTGTAGTATTGTCACAAGTGTGGAACGACAAATTGCGGTGCGTGAGACAGTAATTTAATTAATTGTTATACTAATAAAGGTTGTACAGCATAACTCGGTTTAGGAATTGGGATCGAGGTTTTCTCTGCCATGCTCTTTTCCCCCGTCAATTCCAGGCGGATTATGGCACGCTTTTCTTTAATAAATTAGGCGTATTAGGAATCTGTGGTTTAATTTACATCACGCACCTTTCCTTCAAATTTCCCTAATTGTGTTTAGTCGTAGCGCAATCCGGATAATTAAAAATTGTGTAAGATATAATAATAACACAACGTAGGTATTGATTTTCTTTTCAATCTATTTTGACGATCATTGGCAAAATAAAGACAAAGCACAATTTTACTTATCTGATTCAACTATGTTGCATCGACCCGGGTACGTTATACTACAGTATGGAAACCGATTTAAATGATAAATTGGAACTAACTGAAAGTAACCGAAAGTTGTTTGAATGACTAACCAAAAGTAACAAAAAACACCAAAACGGGCTAAAACGTATAGGAACAGATTAAACATATGGAAATAAGTTAACCCAAACTCACCCAAATAAACTGAATTTTGGCGACTAACCAACACTAACCAAAAACATTAAAATTGGTCATAATTAAGGTATCGGATCCGATTCAAATGATTAAAATAAGTTGGAACTAACTCAAAGTAACCGAAAGTTAATTGAATGACTATAACCAAAACTAACTAAAAGAAGCCAAACGGGCTAAAACCTATTAGAACACATTAAAAATGTTAAAGTAAATTAAAACTAACGCAAATTAACCGAGTTTGCCGATTAATCAGAAGTAACAAAAAACGTTAAAATTGCTTATAGCGTACGGGCACCGGATCAAATGTCTAAAATATATTAAAGCCAACTGATAATTCTCAAATGTTGTTTGAACGACTAACCCAAAGCCAACCAAAAGCACCAAAAAGAGCTAAAACATATCGAAACATTAAAAATATTAAATTAAGTTGAAACTAACCCAAAATAACCGAATCTTGGCGACTAGCTAAAATGAAGCAAAGACATTTAAATTGGTTATAATAACGTACCGGAATCGGTTCTTAAATAAATTGGAACTACTTGAGAGTAACCGAAAGTTGATTGAATGACTAACTAAAAGTAACTAAAACACCAAAAACGGGCTAAAACGTATTAGAACAGATTAAAAATGTTAAAGTAAGCTAAAACTGATACAAATTAACCGAATCTTAGCAACTAACCAAAACTAACCAAAAACATTAAAATTGTTTGTAACGTACCGGTTCAAATGACTAAAATATATTGAAACTATTTTAACTTTAACGAATGTTGATTGAACGATTAACCAACACTAACTAAAAGCGCCAAAAAGGGCTAAAACGTATCGGAACAGATTAAAAATATGAAACTAACCCATATTAACCGAATTTTGGCGACTAACTAAAGCTAACCAAAAACTTTTAAACTCGCATTTAAATTGGTTATAATAACGTGTCGGAACTAGTTCAAATTACTAAAAAAATTGGAACTAACTCAAAGTAATCGAAAGTTGATTGAAAGACTAACCAAAACTATCCAAAAATGAATAAATGGACCAAACGGGCTAAAAGATATCAGAACAGATTAAAAATGTTAAAGTTAAAACTAACCCAAATGAACCCAATTTTGGCGACTAACCAAAATTAACCAAAAACATTAAAATTGCATATAAGGTACCGGAACCGGTTTAAATGACTAATATATATTAAAACTAACTGAACTCTACCGGTGGCTGATTGAACGACCAACCAAAACTAATTAAAAGTAACCAAAGGCACCAAGAAGGGCCAAAACGTATCGGAACATTAAAAATATTACCTCGAAACTAACCCAAATTAATCGAATTTTGGCGACTAACTAAAATTAGTCAAAAACATTTAAATTGGTGATAACGTACAGGAACCAGTTCCAATGACTAAAATAAATTGGAACTAACTGAAAGTAACCGAAAGTTGACTAAGCAAAAATCTTAAATTTGATTATAACGTATTGGAGTCGGTGCAAATGGCTAAAATAAATTTGAACTAACTGAAACTAACCGAAAGTTGTTTGAACAACTAAACGAAAATGACTAAAAATAGCCAAATGCACCAAAACGGGCTGAAACGAATCGGAACAGGTTAAAAATATTAAGTACAGTAATGTTATAGCTAATTATATATTATAGTTAATTTTCTAACAAGTGCGCAAAGTGATACTTTCCGCACGCTAAAACAGTTAGACGAACGACGCGAAGCGGAGTTCGGATATGCTTTAAGTGCGGGAAAGACACTTTGCGCAAGTGTTAGGAACAATGCTTTTTCTACGAGTACCCTCGAAAAGTAGAAATCTTATTATTGTGTGCAAAAAAGCATTAAAATATTGAAAAATCGAGTATGAACACGGCAATGAGTGCGCAAAGTGTTTCCGTGCGCAAAGTTGAACTTTGCGCACGCAAATGTGCGCATGAGTGCGCAAAGTAGGTACTTTGCGCACGCGAGTAGAAAAATATATTTTCCTATCTACAAGTGGAGGGTATTTTTTTAGGTCTTCATATCTGCACCTTTATTTATTTATTTATTTTTTAATTATGATAATCTTTAATATTAATCTTAAAAATGCATTTCTTTAATTAAAAGTATTATAAACATTCGTAAATATACAAAATATTTACTTTTCTAAACTCTGCTTTTCAATTATAACCCAAATCACATTTTTGCGTTTTTTCCCCGGTTGCATCTTTGCGAAGGACTGTGAATTTTTATTAATTAAAAATTAAAGATATTGCAATAAACCATAATACAAAATCAAATCGTTCATTTAGGATAGTATATGCATACGTAAATTTGCTGTTTTTAGCATTTTTTAGCATTCTAATGGCGTTTAAAATGTTCCAATAATTAAATGGAGTAGGACTACTGATTTCGCTATTGAAAAATAAAAATAATAATCACAGCAATAAAAAACTCAAAAGAACAAAACAAAGCAAAGATAGAGATTAAGAAAATATTGGGCAAAATTATTTTGGAACATTTTTGACCAGTTTTTAAGTCCTAAAATTTCATTTTAAATATACAACGCTTATTTAAACAATCTAGTTGAATAAGTAATAAGTATACAAAAGTGTATTCATTTCTAAATAATACAGCTTTTGTAAGTAAACCTTGTTTTCTGAGAAGATTCAAGCTTTTTAAGTTTCATAATGTATCCCGATTTTAAAATAATGTGTTAACACTAATTTTATTAATTCGGTTCCATGGCAATTTAACGGGACATCTTCATATATATTGGTCCTCAAAGCAGTCCAGTAAAAGTAGATGGCAAGGTTTTAAAAGTATTTATAAGCAAATATACCATTCAGTTTTCAGAAGTGTGTTTATACTGGGCTGGACTCGTCAGGAGGTAGGACTTGTGTAGACGAAAATATCAATTATGCTAGATTAGTTTCATTTTTGATTTGCAGATATAATAAACTTATAAAGCGTTATTAGGAGCTAATTTTCATCTACCTGTACTTAAACTAGAAACACATGCATTATTTTATTGCTGTGTATGGTCCCGGAGGGACGTCAATGAAATGACATTTAATACTCACCGATGAAACAAAAGTTTTGGAAACTTCCGACTTGTTTTCTTGCAAACTCTACAATGATGAACCATGATAAAGTATTAAACACTGATTTGCCTCAAAAAATCTTACAAATCACTAAAGAACACCAATCGATAGTATTGACTCAAAACATGCCGTTTTACTACGACTACTACGCTATGTTGTTCTTCGGCCGGCAGCGGCCGAAAATAGACGAGACGTAGCCGAAGTGGAGGAGGCAGCCAAGCGGCATTGCCACTTTTATTTATAGAAATTCCTTGCATGCTTGATGACAATATTTAAAATTCTAAAGTAGGTAATTATGTATGTTTTTTTTTTGTTAACTAACGTAGATTTAAATTAGGTATTTATAGAATAACAAATGTAACATGGTTCAATAAATTTAAAATAGTAAGTGGTATTTACAAACAAAATATACCTACTTGAAAGTTAAATTCACTGATTAATAAGGAAATATGGCAAACATGCTCTTGTACCACAGTGTGTGTTAGAATGCGATTTAATTTGTGGTACATACAAAAAGTAAATAAATGTATCTTTATTATTTTATTTTATCTAATGGCAGCCCTAACTCAAAAGAAGAATGTGACATTTATTTTACTTTGTCTCTTCGAACAAAGGCAGGAAAAAATAAAAATAAAATAGACGATTTTCGTTTTTTACGGATATGTCCGGAAGTAGACGGAATTTTCTAAATTTCTCGACGGCACGTCAATCACTCTTAAATTGCGCAACTTTGCCTCAATTTAACCGACTTCGTATCTTTTACGGTTTTCCAGATACCCATACAAAGAAACGAATTTGTAGCACCCTGTATACCGTCCATTTAACTAATATGATTTAACCAACCGCGGTCCTCTATTTCCATAGCTAGCTTGGAGTATTTTGGCAATTATTACATATTTTAATTTTCATTCAAATTTCAAAAAATCTTTGTTCCTCATTTTTTAAATTACTAATAGCGAAGATAGAATATCTAATAATAGGCAGAAAATAGCCCTTGAAATAGAGTATTGCAGCCTCTTTGGTATATTAGTTTAATGGATGATCTTAAATACACAACCAATTTGCACAAGAATAAAACGCAATATATTTAATAAATTTCTAGAATATGCTTTATATTGTTAAATACAGGTATTATTTTGCTCCTCTTAAAACCTACAACTTTTTGCCAATTAATAAAATAGTAACACTTATGGTATTGAGAATTACATAAGTTACTAGAACAATGACATTAAATAAATATGCAAAAACAATAATATATTTCATTCATGAATTAATAATGCAATATTAGCCATATTTAATAGATAATATAAAATATAAAACATATGATAAAGCTTTAAGAAGACAACACTATACTCCCTTGAAAAATACTTATTGTTTAATTAATTATAGAGTAAAATTGTAGCCAATGAAATGTTCTATTTGAATTGTTCAGTGAAATCAAATATCACTATATTTGAAGAATATTGGATTAATTAGTATGTTTTGACAAAACGATAATCTTTTTTCTATGTAAGAACATAGTCTCCAAATATCACCAATTTAATCCAAGGGGATGCTTATTAAATAAAAATTATTTCAAAGAGCTCTAACAACATCAATAAGTCCTACCAATTTCCATTGTTTTGATGATGTATACACTTAGGCCCATCTATAATTTTGTGAAAATTGTTGAGAACAAATTCACGATTTAATTGAGCACGTCAAGATTTCATTTGTGTACATTAATCAAAACTCCATGAATTGCCTTTATTTCATAAAAAATATCTTTGTACGATTGTCCATTTTTATATTTAAACATACACCTGCTTCTAGTCATCTGAATGAATGACATAATATGCACATACATTCTAACCAATCCAAAATTATTGTAACATTTTATATTATGAAGGCGCAACAGCAGCGGTTGCATTAGAGGCAGAGTTCGTAGGTGGGTTACGTTTTCCTTTTCTTCCAGCCTCCACTAAGATTTCTCACAAAATTTCTTTCTGCTATTTACTTAAAATATTAAAAGAAATTAATAGAATATCTTAGTTAGAATTTTGCAGAGTAAAGCAAAGAATTAAGCTTAATATGTTTGGTCCTCTGTCATTTTGCCGGCACTGCTGAGTTGATGTAAATCTGTACATTTTAAAAAAAATGTTTATCATTTGCATGGGTTGAATTAAAACCTGGATCCTTTGGTAAATAAACATGAATATGAGATTAACTATGGTACCTATAAGTATTAATTAAATGTACTCCAGAATAATTCGTGTCTCCTGTAAAATAAGGTAATATGATTCCACAACATTTATGTTACTATTTTAAAAACCTACAAATTATAAATATAATACATAGTTTTTTAATAAGTAATTTAATAGGAACTACTCATATCCAAATTGCTTTGAGATTTATAACAAACAGATGACTTGGGAAGCATCTTCAGAGGGCTCAACATAAAACAAAAGGGTTGATTTGATTTCCTTGTTGTTAGCCCTATTTTTCTATTGTGTATATTATTGCAAGTCTGTAGATGATAATCATACACAATTTAACAATATATGAGGGTTACATAAGGCAGGTAGGATCAATCTATGTGAAAAGATATCACAAAAAGATACTTCGATAAAAACTATTATAGCAATGTCTATGTATCAAAATCTCGTTATC
Source organism: Pissodes strobi (assembly GCA_016904865.1). NCBI lineage: Eukaryota > Metazoa > Arthropoda > Insecta > Coleoptera > Curculionidae > Pissodes > Pissodes strobi. The sequence goes on from MU181983.1 coordinate 425,667, forward strand.
GTTTGCGTTGTTCGTTGTGTTTTTTATAAGTTTTGTTGTTTCCCTTGTCTATTTACCTACCATTTTGCAAGTTTAAAGTTATAATAGAATGATAATTATTTCGAAATTTTACATTTTAGAAGTTCACACTACTATATTAAATTACACAAATTATAATTTACATACACTGTCTTACAGTTATAATCTAAATAAACATGTAATTTATTTGAAGAATTCATTCTTGCATTTCATACAAAACTTATGATTATATTTTTGTGTATATTTATATTTTAACGTAGACTTTTTTCAGAGATTAAATTATTAATACTAAATAGTGCTTGCTTGTAGGGATTAGGATTTGTAGCAGTGCCGTAAACGCCGGGATTTGTTTCTACTCCATCATTTATTGATTATAATGGATTATAATGGTAAAATTAGAAGTTACCTGTTCAAAAAAAGATATGGCAAAATGTACTCATGCTGTTTTAAATGGCACAATACAGAGTATAATAAGGACCATCTAGTATTGGTAAATAGGGGCTCCGTTTAAGAGTAACTTACTCTCAAGAACTCGCCACCTTAGTCTAAAGTTATCTTGATTCATTAAATAAAAAGGATTTCTTGGAAATCCTTATCAAAAGCCTCTAAAGATTACGAATAATGTTTGTGAACTTTCATTGCCTTTTTATTGCCAAAAGTTAGACCGATGTATGTACTATTGCCAACATTATTGTGGACATATTTTATTTCGCACAAATTTGACAGTGAACGACTGTCACTATCTTACTATTTTACACAAATTAATATTCCACTTTTAAAGCATAATTTACTTCACAAATATAAGGCCCCTGCAATATATTTAAACTGGTATATATACCATTGGGTACATAATTTAATTTTATATTTATGTTTATTCATATGTTTAAATATACAATTGTTCTTGTCCTTCTAACGAATAAATGAATGAAAAAATAAAAAGATATTGGAAGCAATTATCAAAAGACTCTAAAGAATATGAATATGGTTTGCCAATATCCTTTGCCTTCTTGTTATCGACACTTAATGCGATTTACTATTGCCAACATTTTAAGGGTCACTAAGCAAATATCTTAATGATATAAAATAATTAACGACTGACATTCGGATATAGCTAGATTGCGTACGAAATAATACATATAAATTAAAGTAGGTTAGACATGAAGAACACAAATACAATATATTTAAACTGGTATATATCTTTGGCTACATAATTTAATTTTGTTCTTATGTTTATTCCTATGTTTAAAAATAAAATTATTCTAGTCCTTTTAACGAATAAATGAATGAATAAATAAAAAGGATTTCTTGGAAGTCGTCAAAAGCCTCTACGGAATATGAATATCGATTATCGTTTGCCAACTTTGTTGCCTTTTTGGTGCCGAAACTTAATGGCATCAAGGAATTAAATTAAATTAAAACATTATTTAACTGTGAATAACTGTTATTGTCCTATTATTTTAAGCTAATTAATATTCCAGATAATATAAAATAATTAAATACTGATATTGCGGACAAATTTAAACATAATTTTAATTATTTACACAATAGCAAATTAAAATAAGTTTAGACATGAAGAACACAAATAAAGTGAGTTAATAAAATATTTGACGAATGCAATATATTTGACCAGGTTAGACATAAGGAACACAAAATAAGTTATCAAACAATATATTTGAATTGATATATAATGTTGCGTACACAATTTGACTTTATACGCTTGTATTGCCTTCCCAACAAATATGTGATTGATTAAAAGAATCAATGAGTGCATCAACTGACGAATGATAGCATAAATGGATAAGTAACTGCTTGCATCCTAAAAACACTATTATCATAAATATCGGTTCCATCTTGTCCGGCGTATTCACTCATATCGGATCATCATTGCGAATTATAAGAGCTCTTTTTGGATAAACATAATTTGTCTTCAGAAGTCCAATTAATCTTTTTAGTGGTCCAATAGACCTGGATTAGTTCGGAAAGAACTAAATGATATATACAAGAATAGTACCATATGACCACATCAACACTACTATGACAGAAGGTTAGTTTCGCCACAGGGAAGAACTTGATACATAAAAGGCATTAGGGCCGAATGGAATACTTGTCATCGTGTTAAAGAACTGCGCCAATGAACAAATGTTTTTTCCACATTTTTTCTCCATCCTACAATCTTCTTAAAAGTCGCCTGAGTACAACCTGCTCCAAAAAAGGTAAGAAAACCATGCCCTCAAACTATCGCCCACGTGCCTTGCTTCCAATAATATCCAAAGCCATGGAATCTGTAGTCAATCAGCAACTACTCAGGTACCTCGAGACCAACAGAATAATAAGCGAAAAGCAATACGGCTTCCGCAAACACATATCGGCCGGAGATATATTCGGCTATCTCACTCATATATGGAGTAAGGCAATAATTGTGAACTGCGGAGAATCTCGAGCGATTGCATTGGATATTTCGAAGGCATTTGACAGGGATTGGCATGACGGAATGCTCATCAAACTGCCAGTGTCCCTGCAGCTGACTTGCCAGTTTTCCTAAGAACCGATCTCTGCGCGTTGACGTTGAAGGACACATCACAGACACATTCACCATTAACGTGGGAATGCCTCAGGGCGCAATAATTTCACCAGCTCTGTACCTCATCTATATAAATGATCTGCTGACCCAAACCAATAATCTTGTTTACAGTTATTCAGAAGACATTACCCTTGTCTCCCAATTTAGATCAGAAAAACCTTCACCAGCGACTGAAACTTGTCACCGCAGACAGGATCAGATTACAAAAATTAATCAGGATCCGGAGAAAGTTCGAACCTGAGGCAACAGGAATCTGGTCCAGATGAATGCAACAAAATCCTAAGCAGTACGTTTACCAAGAAAGCCAATATGGTGGGATCAGTGATGTGACCTGGTAAATTACCGATAAATTACCGTGGTAATTTACTGTAATTTACCGTAAATTACCAGAAATTTATTACCGTAACTTACTGATAAGTTATATCGAAAATTACTGGTTCTCGTGCTAAATAATTAACGTTATTTACCGTAATTTAACGTTATTTACTGTATATTGTTGTAATGTAATGTACAGGGTGATCACCTATAATGTCGCCCCTCTTTAGCTTTTTTATTTTAAGTGTCCCGAAAAAATTGAAAGTATAGTTATGTAGGTACTGAAAAATACTTTTTTCTACGAGTGACCGCAAAGAATTTACTTTGCGCGCACTTTTGCATATGCAAAGTAGCACTTTCCTGCACACTGTGTGGGAAACAAATACACTTATAAAATCACACTTGATAAATGTTCAGATGAGCTTTAAGGGGTAAACTACTTTGCGTACGTGTTAGGAACAATGTTTTTCTACGAGTGAAGAAACTACATTTTTTTTCTTAATTTTTATTGGCATCAAAAACATCAACTTATAACTACCTATTTATTACTATTAACAACGTTAATATTCTAACTGCTTTCGCGTGCGGGAAAACATAACTTTGCGCACTGATTAGGAAAACTACTATTTTTCTGCGTGTAAAAAATATTGGAAAAATGATCAGTATACAGGGAAAAACAAAAAGTTATTTTTTTTTCATTGGATCACCCTATACATGAATTTATTTTTCGATTCCTCGTAAAATTCTAAGCATATTTTATGTATGATGTTATACCTCCAGAGTTAGTAGTTTCACAGCTATAAACAGTTAAAAATCGGTACTTTGGCTAATTTTCACGTTGGTAGCAAGAAGATCATTAGAGATGGAGTAAAATGAATTTCACATTTCTATCTTCCTTTTCAGAAACTGAAAGGGACTGGCAGGCAGTTCCCTGGGTACCAAATCCGGTTCCTCTGTAGGTACCATTAGTTAGCACCATCAGATAGATCTTGGAAAGTTAAGATAGGAATGTAAAATTCATTTTACTCCATTTGTAATAGCCTTCTTGCTACCAAGGTGAAAAGTAGCCAAAGTATCGATTTTCAACCGTTTATAGCTGTGAAACTACTGATTCGAGAGGTATAACTTCATATATAAATTATGCTTAGAATTTTACGAGGAATCGAAAAATAAATTCATATATAGGGTGATCCATTGAAAAAATATACTTTTTGTTTTTCCCTGTATACTGATAATTTTCCCAATATTTTTTATACGCAGAAAAAAGTATTTTTCAATACCTACATAAACATACATTTAATTTTTTTGAGACACTAAAAATAAGAAAGTTAAAAGGGGGCGACATTATAGGGGATCAGCCTGTACCATGTTTGTCAGCAATATGAACAGTATGCGTTCGGGGATTTACTGCCGGCTGCCGGTTATTAGCCGAACCGGGGATTTACTGTCGGCTGTCATTCATTGCCATTCATTTTGTTCTGTGTTGCTTTCGTTTTAAAATTATATAATATTTAAGGAAAAAACAATGTTTTATTCACAAACAAATGAAACAACTCTTTGTCCTGCGCCGATACTTATACTCCCAAGTGGTAATTACATGACTATGACAAGATATTTTTTATACACGTACATGCTTCTTTGGAAAAATAGTAATTTTTATTTGTAAACTAGTTGGAGGTTTCCAAAAGACTAATATATACAATTTACATTAATTTACGAATGGAAATCGCTATTAGTTTACTTAGAGTTTACGGTAAATTACGGTAATTTATTGTTATTTACCAAAAATATATTACGGTTATTTACCACAGTAATTTACGACACAAATTTATTACCACGGTAATTAATTTTGGTAATTAACAATCGTAAATTACCAGCGTAAATAACCAAAAATATAAATTACGGTAATTTTACATCACTGGGTGGGATCGATCATTTCTTCATCCTCGTCAATGAGACTACTGGCATGACTACGTTGCTAACATTACAAAAAGCTTGGTGCGCTATTTCGCACCAAAAATCTGTATACACCTCAGCAGCTGCCCTTGCTCTAAAAAGCGCAAATAAGGCCCTGCTTAGAATTACATATCTGGTGTGCCCCACCCAAGTAGACCGTAAAGCTGCTGGATTCTATTCAGAAGAGAGCTGTACGTCTCACCGGGAGGCGCGGCGACCCCGAGTTGAGCCAGGATCTGGATAGTCCGAATCACCGCAGACATGTGGCCGAGATATCTCTGTTTCACAGATACTTCCACGACAGATGTTCCCAGGATTTGACCCTAATCATCCCGCCCTTAGGCAACGCCTGTCAGATAGTCGCGACAGACAAGAGCGCACCCGTTCATTGTAATTACAACCCACAACTATTCAAGAATCGTGTCAATCAACATCTTTGTACGTCATATAGAGCCAGGGAATTAATTGGAAACCTTTTTCGGATTATTCTAAGATGTTTAATCATCATACTTTAACCTTACTTTGAATTTATATTAAAGGAATGTAGCTTTTTGCAATCTACATAAAATTTGTCGGAGATCTTTTCTTAATTACTTTATCAGTACACTTGGCTGCCAGAGAAATCACAAAAAAATTAAGGAATTTTTAAATTTTTTCCTTTCGTTAAAAGAAAACCTGAATGGTTAATTGCGAAGGTATGGAATGATGAATTAGCCTTAATTATTTGTGATCCAAAGAGATGCTAATGAATTGACAAAATAAACGAAATTAGAATAACCAGGCCTCCAGAAGGTAGTCATTAGTAAAATTAAATTTATACGTTTTTTGCTTGTTTTATTACTGATAAAGTAATACATTTTTCAAATAGATTTTCGTCAGTGGAATTTTTGATTATATCCTTGTAACTTGTAAGACGATATTCTTGGCTCAAAATAATTACAACTGATACTAAAAGCACACATTTTAATGATCCGAGAAAGCGCTTACGAAAGCATTAACAGCTTTTATGACTTTTAAACCAAAATTCGGCCTGGAACTGTCATGTTCTCTTAACAAAATATATAAGAAATAGTAACACTATTTTAGTTGAGTGTAACACAAGTTAAAAAAATTGTACATTTTATTTTAAAGTACAACAGATAGGTGTCTGAATTAGACAATATTTAACATCACACAATGGCGCAACGTACTCACTACTGAAAATTTAATTTTATTATTCGTAAATTTATGTTTTTTCACTTTTGAAACGACAGTCGACTTGACACCGAAATGTACAATTAGCCCTTTAGGATTAATAATTTTGATTTCTACCTTTTTACATTCTGAGCCGTTTTATTTGTGAGCTGTTAGCGTATTAAGTACAAGAAACAACAACCTAACCTAAACAAGATGCAAAATTTATATTGTTGTTTTTTATATATTTTTTCATAACTGCTTTCAACTTCCAATTATATCGATACTTTTGCTCTAGGTATTCAAATTTCGCTGGACAATACCTTAAAGTCGTTAAACAAATTTTAAGAGTTTTTGGATTCTATACACACCTGCCCTTGTGATAAAATATAACTTTCAGGTGACACTATGTCATAAATAATACTTGTAAATTGAGAACAATTACCGGACCAATACAAATAACTCATCCTAACTGCTATATTTCAATTTGTAATACCCCAAGTAAAGAAAATTACAACTTAGATAAAAAGCTAGAGAAACAAGATTAGAATAAAATGGACAGAAACCCGTTAAAACCATTATCTCAAGTCTTGAAAAAACAACACATTAAATTAAACATTCTTAAACTATGTACATAAAACTGATAGGGGGAGATTCAAATTTAATTTCCGTAAAACACATGAGTGCTCTTAGCACTCCCGGAAGTTTTCCCACTCAAAAGCATCGATCTGAAAACTGGAAAGTTGTTTGAAGTTTCGGGCGGCCATTTTGCTTGTATCTAATTAATATGAATAATTGCCGTATGTCTTTCGGTCGCGCCTTTTCAACGCTTGAGACTCTAAGGACTAAAGTATTTTAATAAGAAAGTTCGAAGATGATTAAAAATGCACAGGGAATCATTAAAATACATAGCCTAAACGGTACATCGTGTAGGTATTCTCATTCAATACATATGTAGTTTAAAAACGTATTTCCATAAGAGAGGAAAATTTCTGAAAATCGGTTGGGGAATAAACATATTACGTTAAATTAAAATTTATAAAATATTCCAATGGTTACTCTGATTGATTAGTTTATTTATTTATGGAAAAAGTATAGTTCTCGGTATAGTTTCACGACGATCACTTGAATTTAAAAACTATTTTTCTAAATGCCAATTTGTTTATCATGGTGGATTGTTTTAAAAATTACTTCTGGTTGAAACAGTTACTTGGTGAGTATGGATTCAAATGTTACTATTGGACATTTTAAATGTTTTAACACATGTTAATGATATCATCGCAACAGCAAAAGTGTCTTTTTTTACTTTGGAAGCATAACTCGTCCTTATCTCGTCTCGTCCTTAAACAAATCACATTATTATCCATATATTCATAGGTAACTCCATTGGTAAAAACATCATAAAATTTTGAGCTCTTTCGATCTGAACCTTGTGCACGAGTGAGGGCGTCTGGGTGTTTAACAAACTTTCTCAAACTTTATTCTCAAGATGGACATTATTCAAATGCCGCTAAAACTAACTTCTCCTACTATTTTGTCTTCATAACGAACTTGCGGGTTTTTGCATTTTCTGCCGTTTAATTCGTCTGATTTGGGTAAACAGCCGGCTGAAAACTTTTGAGTGGGACGTAAAGAAACGACCATATGTGAGTGTGCAACTTATTGCACTTATGTAATTATATTTCTAATATGCAAGTCTTGGTAAAAGCTAGGGGATATCTGGGTTGCTAAATTTTAAGTTTATTCCAAGTATTTACACAACATCATTTGATAAAGTATTATTATTGAGTTGGTTATTGTAACAGTCCAGAAACGGCAGTACAGGATTTATTATTTAAAGATAGGTTTCTATTCTTATTTATTATTTTACTTCTCGTATTAATTTATATACTAACCCAGATAAGATTATGTCTGGATAATTACTAAGATCATGTATGAGAATGAGAAAGCTTGAAGTTAGTTTCGAATCTAAAAGAAAAGGTTTTAAATTTGACAATATCTGCGTTAATAATTAATTAATCAACAATCAAAATAAAAATAATTAATAATAAATTGGCTTATCTTATTCTGACTTCACGTCTCCATCCGCTGAATTGTTCAACACGAACTTCCTCGGTCGGGGAAGGTCTCTTCACGTGTCAGGAAAACCAGTCGGTAAAGAAACCTGTGAAACTTGAATATGTTGATATTGATAAATGTCTACTTAAAACATAAGGAAAGAACGAGTTACCAGGCAAAAAAAATTAAATAGCTACCCGGAAAACTCAGAAAAATATATATTATATATTACCTGTGAAGAGTTTTTTCATCAGCTAGCTGCCTCAAAGAGTGGACGAGACAGAATCACTACAAAGAAAACTAGAAAGGATGCACAAAAACAACGAAAGCTACTTACCTGGGTCTAGTAAAGTATCTATGAGATAGATAGATAGATATGAGTTTCAAGAGCGTGTACTCCAAGTTTCTTTGAAAAGGTGCTTACAGATTTGGTATTTTTGTACTTGAACGACTTTGTAGTTAATTGATTTCATAAAATATGTGCCTTATAAATTTTCTCCAGACGAAGGTGAAGGAAGTAAAGCTTCTACGGAATAGTTTCCTTCCACAATTACAAACCAGCCAATCACTCCAAACCACACGCATCATGTTACAAATCCCAAGGCTTTAGGCAATCACGCCAGGCACATTTTAGCAGTTCAGTCCAAGTGTGATCAACGACATACTATCCAGAAACAATGACGTCAAACGAGAACTCAAACCTATAATACTTTTAACATTTTCTTTATTGAGCTAAGTTTTTTGCAACTCCGACAAGCATGCCCTGTACTACAACCGTAATCTATAATATAAAGCAGTCTCAAAATAAGTTTTATAAAATGATATATCGATTCCAGAGCTACCCAGAGCAGCACATCTCTAGAAACATTACCAACGGAACGCATTCACATGACAAGTCAATGTCGAAATTAAATGTCAGAAAGAAAACTAATTTAAGATAAACGATTCTAAACGGAAACAATGCGACATTTTGTGTATGTCCGTCAATAACTTTTGTAGATACCTTAAAGTAAGATAACAATTATATATTGCATTTGCTTTCACTGTTACTTTCGCCTATTTACACTTTAAAGCCCCCCAAGTAACCCCGCTTCTTTGAGAAAAATAAAATAATGTAAACAAATTAAACGCAGCGAAGCTCAAAGTACTAAGAAAACATTCTCTAACAGCCAAAATAAAACTTAGAAAAGCATGAGCAGGAACATGAAGTTAGCTAATAAAGTCCAGTTGAGACTATTCTCAACTCTCATCTTTATCTATATATAAAATGAATTGGAATTAGATTCTACCGCCTCATATAAGGCACATATTTTATGAAATCAATTAACTACAAAGTCGTTCAAGTACAAAAATACCAAATCTGTAAGCACCTTTTCAAAGAAACTTGGAGTACACGCTCTTGAAACTCATATCGATCTATCTATCTCATAGATACTTTACTAGACCTAGGTAAGTTGCTTTCGTTGTTTTTGTGCATCCTTTCTAATTTTCTTTGTAGTGATTCTGTCTCGTCCACTCTTTGAGGCAGCTAGCTGATGAAAAAACTCTTCACAGGTAATATATAATATATATTTTTCTGATTTTTCCGGGTAGCTATTTAATTTTTTTTGCCTGGTAACTCGTTCTTTCCTTATGTTTTAAGTAGACATTTATCAATATCAACATATTCAAGTTTCACAGGTTTCTTTACCGACTAGTTTTCCTGCCACGTGAAGAGTCCTTCCCCGACTGAGGAAGTTCGTGTTGAATAATTCAGCGGATCGACACGAGAAGTCAATTTAAGATAAGCCAATTTATTATTTATCATTTTTATTTTGATTGATGATTAATTAATCATTAACGCCGTTATTATCAAATTTAAAACCGTTTCTTGTAGATTCGAAACTAACGTCAAACTTTATTTCTCATTCACATACATGATTTTACTAACTACCCAGATATGGTCATATCTGGGTAGTTTAGTAATTGTTTAATTATCCTTTATTTCGTTTATTATTTTAATTGTACTACTGTTGGTAATCACATATCGTCTTTGGCTTGCTATTGCTGGTAATTTATTTTGCAAATCGCAATATATTAGCTTTTTAGTTCTTTTCTTTTCAATTAGCTGGCTTTAATTAATAACCTATTTTCATTTCATATATCAATTAGCTAGAAGTTGCTTAACTTTAGTTGGCTGGCTGTTTTTTTAATTCGCCTTTTATTAGCAAGTTTTTTCTCATCATACGGTCAGCTGAGACTGACGTGCTCAACCAAGTTGTTAGGTTTTATAAAAGTATTATATTACCTCAGGTAGAGAAATAGTGTTTAGGTTTAGTCGCCACGCCAAAATATACTTGCAGGCAACACATAATACCTTGGGTACCACCGTATAACTACTTATTATATTTAGCATTTTAATTAACTTAAAGTGAACTTAATTTCTTTTCAACATTTTGTTCCAACGAAAGAAACGATCTTACGACAAAATACTGATTTTTTATTCACCTATTTATATGTCTCATTTATTATTTTTAGTATTAGTGCTCGAAAGAGGAAAATAATTTCTAAGTATATTTAATTTGAATTATTTGGGCTCAATAATTGGATAGATTTGATTCATCGTTATTTTGAATTGACTTAACTTCTGATTATATCGTTTACAGATTTTTTTATTGATAAATTTCTTGTTGGTTTGCACCGCTGATTTTAATATCTGTTGCGATGGGAATTTTCTCTCTCCTGCATTTAAGTTAGGAACTCATTTTCAAGCATCGACGATAGCTCGTTCTGGCCTATACAATATTAAATGCAATGTTTTTAATTCGGCTTTCATTTTTGAGATAATTATTTAAAATTAGAAGGTGATAAAGAAGCATGCCAAATTTGCAGCGCCCAACGTGGGCGACATTTACCCGGTCTTTAATGTTATCTAATTAATCATCAAATGGTGTTATATCTGTAAAGTATACAGGTTTACAATATCGTCGAAATGATGGGCCCCATTTTCAAAGGCATTTTCTAGAATATTAGTATACACATTATTTTGTACCCAATTTAACAATATGCGATTGTTAATACTTAATTATTTTCATTCATTACAACGTACATAAATAATAATAGAGTAAATAAACCGGAAAACGTCATTTTCCATGTAATTGCGCGTAACTATCCTTAATAAGATATGTAACAGCGAAGTAAAGTGCAGGTCACTAGAAGAGCAATTTGTTTCCTCAATATGTACTAGCTTTTTATTTAAATGGTATGTAATTCTCAACACATGTAACATAGAGAAAATGTAAGTGCTCTATATTTTATAACACTTAAATATATAAATATTACGTAACAGTAGTTTCAGTTTTAGAAATAAAATTAGGTTAAATATAATATATGAACTTAACGATAAAATAAATATAATAATATATTTGACATCCAAGTTATAATACCAAAATTTAAAAAAATATAATTTGTGTCTTAGCCACCAAAAAACTTTTGAATGTACTAAAATAATGGTTTTTGCTATTTCATTGTAATCGTTGATTTGCTCTACGAAACCACTAAGATCTTATTTATTCAACATCATTCATTTTACGTTCTGGATTTGGAATAGAACTGACTCTGAATATACAAAAGGCAACATTTTGAATTCAAGAAAAGGGGATCAAATTGCGGCTTTTAGTGTTGCACTTCTAGGCTAAAATGTAGGTAACTGCGTATTTCAGTTAACAATATTTTTAGTTGTACTTTGAGGAGACTGAAACATTTCCGAGTCCCATATTTAAACTCTGAAGTATATATGTTTGGTTGGATAGATCATTATTACGTGCAGTCTCTCAAATCTTTATATCTTTATCATAATGCTCGGTTTTGTACAAGGCAAGACTTTAACCACTTATCTTTTAAATAAAACTGAAAAACCGTTGGATGGATACACAAAATTGTAATTAATAAGAATAAAGGATTTGATCTGAGACTAAAGGCGCAAAATTAAAGGTTTTGAAATTAATGAATGAACTGGACTGGTCAAATACTATATATGAAACGGCACATTTTAGTTAAAATTATATTTACACCTATGTTCTTATTTCTTACTATGTAATTTTATAGAGCACATAAAAAAAGATGGTTAAGGACCCGTTTAAATTTTTGAAATTAAAATATATAAACAGCAGCAGTTCCAAATAATTGAATTGAATTTTTATTGTATGAAACTTAAGTATTTCTTCAATTCTGGTGCATTATAAGGTCCCGCTGTTGTTTAAAGTAGGTGGATAATTTTTTTTGGTTACTTTACTAAGCTCGCAACAGATAGTCTTTTCTTGGTGGTTACCTTCGGTTACATCCACTGAGAGCCATAACACAAACAAAAGCTGCATTTTCGCGTAGATCTCTAATAATACCTGGATATATAATACTATCCTATTTAAAAACCACTTCATCTTCAATATTAAAATATTGCTCATACTTTGGAGCAGAAGAATCAAATACTCTTGCCCTTACTCTTTCTTTAACAATTTTCGATTTGATAACTTTTTACTTCTTGTTCTTGCAATGTTTCTTAAGTTCTACGCTTCTTCTTTTGCTTTTTCAGGTCTTTCTGTCTTCAGTTGCACCATTCCAATTATTAAATTTTACAATTTTTTTGTTTCACTTAATCCCTTAATGAAGTCTACTTGTTCATTATTAAAATAACATTTTTTTTTCTACAAGCCTGAATAAAGTAGTTGCTTCCGCAGGCCGAACCATGCGGAAAGCGTCACTTTTCCGCACGCATTTACTTTGCACACGCATTTACTCTCCGCACTAATGCGGAAAGTAAATGCGTGTGGAAAGTAACTTTGACAATAATTATCAAAGTTAAAATGTCAAATAAGTTATTTATTTTTATAAAAAAGCAAAAATATGCACTTAAAGACACCCTATTATCAGTATGTAAAGGCGGTAAAATTGCCAATTCTTTGCTTGTTTAGTTTTTAACATTTAAACTTTTAGAGGGTCTATCCATATCCCGGATTAAAAACGACAACTCGATAAAAGGCGTTACCTTATATCTAGTTTTATTTAAGATAATTTAAACACCTTTGTTTAATTGCTTTGTCATTGTCAGTTATATTTTGTTAGACAGATTTCCTCTTGTAAAAAGAAGTTTATTATTTTTTGGTTCAAAGAAGTATACGAGTTTGAGTTTCAAACCAAATTCGATAAAATGGAAAATCCAGCAGAAGATCTTCCAGAAGAGATTTTAAAAGATACAGAAAACAAACGTTTGGAATTGTTACCTGCAAAATCACAAATCCGGTACTAGAAAGAATGCAACGTATTTAACGTGTGGTGTGATTAAAGAAAAGTGAAATGTGTAAGATAAGAGGTAAAGTTAGCATATTTTTCCAGTATAAGCAAGACCTGTAAGCCGTCAACACTTTGGTTCCGTATTAAAAGCCAAAAAAAAATTGCTCTTGCGCGTGTAAAGGGAGACAAGTAGAAGACAGTAGAACTGAGATTTATGGAGTTTAAAATAGGTCCAATTTTTCATTGAATTTTGAAATAAAATCATAATGAATTAAACTAAAGTTTCTGTAGCAAAACTTTTGTTTATCTGTGAAGTATATAAAATCATCCTTAACAAGAAAAAAAAGATGTTCGTTTAAGAAAAAAACAAAGATAACTCTAAATACACAAAAAAAATTAACTTAAACCTTTTTATACTAATCATCATCCGAAGATACTTCATCTAAATCTGGCAAATTATCCCTAAGATTCTTCTCAGTAGGCAGTTTCTCATAAAAACTATGAAGCACTTCATCGATGTAAGGCAATAATTCGATTAAATTCTTTTTTTTCTTCTCTGATATACAGTTTGGATATCTACATTTCGGTAAATCTACAGGAAGAGTAGTTTGACCTCTCGTCCAAAATGACATATTTTCAAAAGGTTCATTTTCGTAATGATTTTTCTTGTAGAAAAATATACCGAATGTTTTGTCATAGCGATTCAATCTTACATTCTTCCATACAAATGTATTTCCATGATCATCCACTTCTCTAGCTTGTAGACACGATTTTAGTAATAAGGCGAAATCGATAAAATCATCCTTTTTTATCTCCTGTACCTTGAACGGGAGATTTTTGCCACATGATCGTACCAGTTGAAACCAGTCCCTGGGCTGTTCGATAAGACTCTAATAATGTTTCTTCTTTTTCTTAATAATTGAGTGGATGGTGTCACATTCCATTTTCGATTGTCCTGGTATTAAGAATTTGTAATCTATTATCTGAAAATTTAAATTCTGCATCAAAGTCATAAACATCGCCACTATGTGACCATTTTTGTTCTGGCCACGTATCAGATTAAAGGGTTATATGTTTAATATTTGATGGTAGAGTCAAAAGCTCTTTATACAAACAAAAGCTAATCTATTTGCACCTCGACCAGATAGTGTTTTCTACCACATACCTACAACATATAGTTTTGTTGTTGACACAATCATACATTGTTAAGTTGAGAGTCCATAGTTGCCGCTTATACAACACCACTGATGTGGTTAGGCCTGGCGTCGGCAGGCATTACTTCAAATCAAACGTAAATACAGCTCTCTTTTGGTCCTGCTTTCCCTTTTCCTTATCCTGCTCCTTCGCGGAATATGCTTCTTTAGCATCTAGTTGATGTTTGCGCAATTAATTTGTCAATCCTTCTTTTTCTATAAGTTTTGGCATTTTTTATCATACATTTGTTTTTGTCGCATTCTTCGCAGGTATCTTACTCCATTTTTTTATGGATATATTCATTGTATGAAAAATAGATTTGTAAACTTTTCTGCTGACAGGCTTTTGAGGTAATATCCAAATTTTATATTCCTCATACGTCCTTGTAAGAGTAAAAAAGACTGCAAAAATGTTCGATTGCTGTTCGCTCGCGACAATAGTGGCTCTTATATTCCGGGATTGATAGGATGTGCTTCTTAACTAGTTCAATTCTGTTCAATGTTGTTCCTTGGTGGATGGTGACCCCCCTCATCGTCCAATGTTGTGCCTGTGATGAGAGTCGTTTTTATAACCGTTTCAATAAATTTGTTTGATAAATCAAATATTTTTTTAAGACACACTTTACACACTTCTATTAAATTTTTATTTAGTTTTAAATGGTACTTATAGTTACAATCTCTTGTGTAGCACCAATCTTCTGAGTTTTCTTTTTTTTTAAATTGAGCCTTAAATGAATGCCACTCTTTTGTTGAAGCTTCCTAATATCCAATATTCCTCAAATATTTTGTACCGTTGTTCATTATCAATTCTCTTTGTACATTTCTTTCTACGTTTTTCTAAAACTGTACATTTACGACTTCTTATTAATTTTCCTTTTAAAGTTGAATACTCCTTGCTCTCGTTTTTATTAATGTTTCGTTTTCTCCTTGCTTCTTTGTATTTCCTTTTACTGTTTTCCTGTATTATAAAAGGTTGCTAACACAGCTCACAAGCACTACGCTCAAAATATCCAATACTGCTTATATTATCCTATATACCACCACAATACTAGGCATTAACAATATCTAAAACGCACAAAACTAAAGAGAGACAACTTCAGGAAATATTAGTGCATCAGGAGACAACTCGCGTTGACTCCGAATGCGCTAAACAATTGCGAAGTGTTAGTCGAGATAACTTAAGATAGCTGCCTTTGCACATTAAAAAAAAAGTTGTCTCATATTACACTACACCAAAAAATGCTCAAAGTTATACATATTAACTTATCTCCTTCAGCACACAAATAGGTTTTTATGCAATGACCTGTTTGTCGTAGTTAACTCAAAACGCACTTTTTCAGACTTGTCTCCGTTTGCACGCGCACGAGCGAAATGTCGATATTGGAAAATATTTAAAATTATCAGCTTGTTTAAAACGCCAAAATGTGGGCTATAGGCCGGGAAAGACTAAAGTTTTTGAGAAGTGCGATATATCAAGTTTTTTTAACGAAGCTCTTGACGATATATATTTACATATAAAAGTAGCTACGGTATTTGGATTAGCCGGTGCCTGTCGACGCGAGGAACTAACTAATATCAAAATCACTGATGCTAAGGATAAAGGCGATGTGTTAATTGTTACCATACACACAAAAACACACACAAGCAGAGTATTTCTAGTATCCAATAAAACAGAACACGGAAAAGAGTACCTCAGATTATATCGAAAATATTTAAATTTAGGTCCTCCAAATAAGCCTCATCAATGACTATTTGTGTATTATAAAATGGGCAAATGCACATCGCAATGTATTGGAATTAACAGTTTTGGAAAAATGCCATCCGAAATAGCGGCATATTTAAAGCTGCCTAATCCCGAACTGTATACGGGACACACTTTTAGAAGAACTTCAGCAACAATACCCGCTGATTCGGGCGCAAACATCACAAGCATCAAGAGGCATGGCGGATGGAAGTCCACCACAGTCGCTGAGGGATATATTGAAGAATCCATTGCAAATAAAAAAGAAACCAGCAACAAAATTCTGGCCAGTGATAAAATTTATTCAACTAGTAGTGCCTCAACAGAAGAGTCCATATCAGTTAAAGAAAAGGAAATCATCAACAATAATATTTTCGTTGAAATCCCTTTAATCAATGAAATTCCTTCAACTCCCTGTGCGAAAACAAACAACCATCCATTAAGGAATTTTTTGGCGTCAGCGATAAAACTCCAAAATGCTACAAATTGCAGTTTCGCTGTAAATATTACTAGTAAATAAGTTATTATTGGTTTGTTAAGAAATATTGTTATTGTTTTATGATCTTTAAATAAAATCTTGTCTTAAAAATATATGTTTCTCAAGCGAATACAAATAACTATTTTATTTACCAAATAAAAGAAAATAGACGGTTCAATTTTTGGTTTAGGCTGCGCGTCGTTCGGCGAACTGCAATCGCGTGCGGAAAAGTATGACTTTCCGCGCTAGTTAGAAAAATAACTATTTCTACCCAGTTTTCAATTAGGGTGTCTGCACCTTGGGCTGAAGAAGTAGTAACATGTTTAACATATTTTATTGCATTGGGATTAATTAGACAGAGACCACATGTGTTAAAAGCATTGTTCAACACTTTTTCATTTTAAGTTTCTTTAATGACATTGTCTTAAAGAGGCGCAAAACATTCCCTTCTTAATTTTTGCCTAGTAATGTCAATTTTGAGTCGATCGATTGCTTTATTCTAACCACTTTTTAAGGTTCGAAAAACCCTACAGGGAGCATAGATATGAGTGGAATTCGGTAAGAGGTTGAAGGAGAGCGAAATTCGCTTAATGGATGTGCTAAATGCAATTTATGATCGTAAACGCAAAATGTCACCTTTGAGAATTCTGGATAAAAATCATAACACGTAATTAAAAAAAAATTACCGTCATCCATCCCGATTCTGATTTTCCAAGCCCCATCCATTTTGTATTAAAATGACAATACTTTGTGAAACCCGCTTATAGCGCCCATTACCATTGGGGGAGCTGCATCACCGGCAGCATTAGTAAAAAGGGGGACAAATGCCTGTTTTATAAAGTGATTGTCTATCTATAAATCCATGCATTAGATGCAGAAATTAGATACTTGCCTATTAACAGAACTGCAAGATATCCTTTTTTGTCATTACTTGTGTGCTAGTGCACCATTTCGCTTCCTTTTAATACGGCCTATTTCCTTCCTTCTCTATACAAAAAAAGTCTGACAAAGAAAAATTGATCATATTTAATCGATTAAGTAATGAGGCTCCCATATGGGAAGTTGTAGGTGAATTAGGGATAAACAAAAGACAGTGTATTAGCTAAACCCAAAACACGAGAGCATGGAAGTATTTTGAGAAACCTATTTAGGCGACAACCCATCGAGACCGCTATTAGGGCTAAAGAAGAAACAAATTTGTCTGGGTCTTTAATTACAGCTCGAAGATGAATTCGGAGGTCGGAAATCAAATGCAGGTATTCTGCATACAAAACATATTTACCAGGACTAAACAAGCAAAGGCGACTACAATTTTCCCATAAATATAAATCTAATTTTGCGAGTTTACAATTTTTTAGATGAGCAAACGTTTCAGTCTTGTAGCAACGGAAGAGTTCGAGTGAATGATGAAAGAAACACGAACAAGACAAATCAAGGTGGACTTTTTTCCATAAACGTTTGAGGCTGGATTACCGCTAGGGGCCCTAGATTTTGCAAATTGTAAAAGGGCTGCTCACAGCTTTAACTTATAGCAACATTTTAAATAATGCTATGGTTCTATCGGTTGTCACCATATTCGGTCAAAATTATGTTTTCCAAAAAGATAATGCTTCCATTCTTACTGCTCGCATAGTAACAGACTACTTTTAATAAAATAGTATTCAAGTTTTTCCCAGATAACCCAGACCATATGCGAAAATATATCAAATATCGTGTTCGATCTCAATGATCACGACGCGTCGAACTTCGCTACCTGCACCATCGCTTAGCAATGATTATTTGAAGACACGTGAAAAGATTGCCGGCACCAATGCAGTTCGGTTATTTAATGTTGAGACAAAATATTAAGAAATATATATTAATCTAGGTTTAAAATATGTTGGTTGTTGCGAAAGTGTAAACAAAAACAAAATTCTTCTTGTCATAAAAATAATAAACACGTTATTTGTAGCATTTTTCATAAGTATGTGTTCAAAAAGTTTATTATTGATGTATTATCTTTATCACCTATAGATCTTACAATTACATTGAAAACCACACATATTATAAATGTAAATACAACTAGGGGAGCATCCTAGAAATCTTAATATACATTTACCATGTTAAGTATACATTGGATGATAACATCGATTACAATTATTATAAATATTTTCACTTCAGGAATTGGGCTCATAAAAATGAAACTATATAGGATTGCTTATCCAAGCAAATCTTTCTGGCAGGTAGGCACTCAAAAGTTAGAACAAAGTTTGCTTCGTGCCCCGTGTTTATAGTATCGAAGCTATATGATTTTCACTCTTAATTCTATTTCCTAGGGCTGTTGGCAATCACACTGAATGGTGTTCGGACTGCAACTATCGATGACAGTAACTTGGTCAAAATCACGAGGGGGCTAGCGGATGCATTACTTTCCTTCAATCCTCAAAGAATCCAAAACAAATAATTATCCTAGGATTAAAGATTATTGTATTACTCGGATGACTATTTCAGTTGGTGTTTCCTAGTTCATGAGCATATCATATTACTGGGATTAAAATGAATACCTGTATTGGAATTTTAGACCCTGTGTATACTAGTTACCTACAAAATGATGGCCTTTCTTGGGAATTGTTCTAATAAGAAATTAGATTTAGTCTTCGGTCCTTGAAAAATTGACGGTATAGCGTTATCATAAATACGATTTATACAGCTTATAGATACCGCACAACACTTGCTTTCAAGGTGATCTTTACATAACTAATATTACTTTTATATAAAAGATCTTCTTATCCAGCCGCTCTAAGCCAAGTTGTAAAATTTTTGCCCGCATTGTGGTTTTTAAATGACGGTTTTAAAATATTGAAATAAGTGTAATTTTGCTAATACAATTCAATACCCTGTAAATTCAAAACAAGCAGTTTCCGGCAACATGCTAATGGAAGCCTCATCCATATTTCTAGTTTTAGATCCTCTCTTTACATTTTCTTGGTAACATTCAGAAACATCCTTGGTTCTTTTTTCGATATCTTGCTCCGGGCGATAATCTTTGGGGTGTCGCATATACCACTGCCATATATTGAGGCTAGTAAGAGAAATTTTTTCACCTATACATAATTAGTTACTACCTGTACTTTTGTCTTCACCGATTGAAAGACAGAAACGAATTTTGGGAATGATGGAATTTTCCTCATGATGTTGGTGCAATAGGTGGAAAACATGTCCATATTGTTTGTCTGCAGAAAGTTTTTCTCTTTTATTTAATAAATATAAGGAAAACTCTTCTATTGTCCTCTTGGCTATAATTGATACGAAATATAAATGTTTGGCAGTAGACATTGGCTCATACAGCAAAAACGGTGACAGACGCATATTTTTAAGATCCATAAAGGGAAAACGATTTATAATGATATGTTTGCCTTTCCGCGCGACAGTGATCTGCCAAGATCAGACAAATGTCTACCTACGTTATTGTTGACGACGAACTATTTCGCCTTCACAAAAATATAATGAAACAATACAGCAGAGACCAAGCTTAAGAAGATATACAGAAAGCAATTTTTAATCACAGATTAAGTCAACCGAAAGAGTGCCAGACAATACATTTGTTCTTTTAAGCCACCTTTTTGGACTTTTTTTGCCAATTGCAGTACCACCATTTACAGTCTGTCTAATAATTACTGCGGCTGTTTGTTCGCATAATCTAATCCGGAGCGATTATCAAAACATAAATAAACAACATTTTGATAAAAAAGCCATATATTCAGAGATACCACTGTCATTTACAAGAAAAGAGGGGTATGAAAAGAGAGATTTATGGTTCGAGGCAGTTTCGAGAAATATTTTAATCCTTAAGGGACAATTTCTTTCTGGTGTCTGTTATGTACGGTAATAAGGCGGTACTTTTTAGTAATACGTAAAACTTCCCTTTCATGTTTCCATTTAGAGACATACACTTTTTCAGATCTTCTCCATATGTGCTTCACCTTTTTCAACGTCAATTAAGACGGAGTGTCCAGTACATACAAAACACTGTTATAAGAACTATGCATGAACACGTGATGACCACAATCTAAATATGAGCTTATTAGTGTGAGAAATATGTATATTTCTAATAGTTCTAAGGATCTAAGTTATAAACAACTATATACCATAATTAAACATATTTTGATATACTTATCCGTTTTTGCCTCTACTTCGGACGTTATATGTTTCCATGCATTGTACTTGACATTAACATTTTTGTAATCTGAATGAGATGCATCAAATTACATATTACATTATATCGAAATACTATTTCAATTAGCATCATTTCTTCATCCCTTGTAAATTTATCACCGCTCATTTTGATAATAAAAATCAAAAATTAAATATCAAAACAGCATTGGTGTGAGGGATAGATAAAATATTTAAACAGAAATTTAACACACTTTTAAATAATAGGTAATAATTCCTATATATTATTTTACATAATCTGCTCCAAGAAACGTCAATTTTCTGATTAATATGTCCATTTAAGTCAGGAACGCGGTTATTTAGATTTCGCCATTCATCATCAATAAGCTTTTAACGCAAACTTTTATTTAAACTAATGATTCTTGGTACAAGATTTCATTATTCATGTTGAAAGCCTGTCGTTTCTATTTATCATATTTTTTGAGTTAGATTATCTAGTAAACCGTGCCGTTTATATGATACCTTGCTTTAATTTGAACACATGCTGTTATTAGGAATATGCGACATCTAATAAAAATCTTCTTTTAAACCATAATTTAGATTGGATTAAATTGTTTCTAATCAACGGATGCCTAAATACATGTTAAAGAGTAAAAGTTGTGCATGTACGAAACATACTAAATGAAACACCCTTTGTATGCAAAACTTTTAATCCAAAAAGGACTTCCAATAAAAGTGTAACGCAGTGTAGAGCGCTTTCGACCTAAGCCATCATCAGTGTTATCTGGAAAGCAAGTAAAAGAACCACCCATTAACGGAAAGTCAGTGACTTTCTAATTTTTAGGGAAAAAATTATACAGTTGACATTATTATATTAAGATTCTAAAATTGCTAGGATTTGAAAGGAATTAAATTAAATGTGTAAAGTAAAAAGGGTGATTTTTTGTATTGAGTTATATAAAAGAAGATATAGGTTGGAGTTCTTTCACTTAATTGTCAGTGGAAACGAAAATACATACCGGTGAAGATAAACAAACAACACCAATCGGCAATGGTCACATCACAATTTTACACGCTACATTTTTGGAAAAGGGTTCACATAACTTAATTTTAAAATGAAAAACGAGGGCTGAACCACGTTTTTGGGTGAAACAACTAATGTGTCACTATTGACAGTGTTGACAAGTAGACCAATGACACAGGAAATGATACGCCAAGAATTAGCGGTAATTTTAAACCTTAATAATACCTTAGGGTTAAGTCTAGAAAATAAGAAGAAAAATTCACATTCCTTCGCAAAGATGCAACCGGGGTGACATTGAAAATGTTTAATCAAAACGCAAAAATATGATTTGTGATGTAATTAAAATAGTTTTTAAAAGCAGAATTTAAAAAAGTAAAAATATAAACTCGAGTTTTTATAATATATTTAACTAAAAAAACGCCTTTTTAACATTAATATTAAAGATTATCATAATTAAAAATAATTAAATAAAAAAAGATGCAGATATAAAGACCTAAAAAATTTCCTCCACTTGTACATAGATAGGAAAATTAGGAAAATATAATTAGCTATAACGTTACTGTAATATTTTTAACCTGTTCCGATTCCTTTTAGCCCGTTTTGGTGCCTTTGTTTATTTTTAGTTAGTTTCGGTTAGTTTTAGTAAGTTCCAATTTATTTTAGCCATTTGAACCGACTCCGATACTTTACAATCAAATTTAATCATTTTGGTTAGTTTTGGTTAGTCGTCAAAATTCGGTTCGTTTTGGTTAGTTTTAACCTACTTTAATTTTTGTAATTTATCAGCCCGTTTTGGTGCCTTTGGCTACTTTTGGTTAGTCATTCAATTAGCTTTCGGTTAGTTTTAGTTAGTTTTAATTTATTTTAGTCATTTGAACCGGTTCCGATACGTTAAAAATAATTATAATGTTTCGGATTAATTTAAGTTAGTCGTCAAAATTCGGTTAATTTAAGTCAGTTTCAACTTGCCTTAATATTTTTCATTTGTTTCGGTATGTTTAAGCCTTTTTTGGACCTTTTGGTTACTTTTGATTAGTTTTGGTTAGTCGTTCAATCAACTTTCGGTTAATTTCAGTTAATTTTAATTTTTTTTGTCACTGAACCGGTTCCGATACGTTATAACCAATTTTAGTGTTTTTGGTTATTTTTGGTTAGTCACCAAAATTTGGTTAATTTGAACTTACTTCAATATTTTAAATTTATCTCGATACTTTTTAGCCCGTTTTGGTGATTTTAGTTACTTTTGGTTAGTCATTCAATCAACTTTTAGTTACTCTCAGTTTGTTCCAATTTATTTTAGTCATTTGAACCGGTTCCGATATGATGTAACCAAATGTAATGTTTTGGTTAGTTTTGGTTAGTCGCCAAAATCCGATTCGTTTTGATTAGTTTTAAGTTATTTTAATGTTTGTAACTTGTGCCGATATGTTTCAGGTGCTTTTGGTTAGTCGTTCAATCAACATTCAGTTAGTTTGGGTTAGTTCCTATTTATTTTAGTCATTTGAACCGATCCCGATACGTTATAATGAAATTTCAGTTTAAATAAACAAACTAACACGATCTCTCCCGCGTATGACGTCATGTGGTAAATGTAGCATGCTCTTTTTCACGATTTGGGGCCCGTATACTAGAATAACAGAAACATTTCCAATGTTAAAAATGCGTAATTTTATAAAGGACGCTTGCAGTACAAACTGGTTGCCACTAAGCTAGGTGAGATTAACAAAATGATGTGTTCGAAATGATGTAGCTTGAATTAATGGACTTTTGTTGTTGAAAATATTAGCGTTAACCTGACTTTTTTTGAAAAGGAAGTGGATTATAGTAAACAAAATTAAGAGCAGACATTTCCCCCCCCCCCCCCCCTCCTCCAGCCTTTATAGGTTGCTTAATGCATGTTTTAAGATCGATAGAAAAAAATCATTAATTTTGTTTTAATTAAGGGTATTATTATTCGTTTAGCAGAGATGGGCAATACTAACTCAACTCAATTATATTGAAAAAGGAAAGAACCTACCGCATGACAGTTCATATCAGTACAATTAGCGATTAGCGCACCCATTAATATATGCACAGTCTAACAGAAATATATGTTTAACTTCGGCACTAGATACCCAACTACTTCAACGAAGTTCAATGACTTAGCTCTAGCACAGAAATATTTAGTTACATCAAAATTTCTCGTAACTTTTTCACTCATGATTGTATGGTTAATAAGGCAATTATTTAGCTATCTCCTTTTTTTTGCATCTTGTCTATTATTTGTTGTTTGCAATTTACTATGCAGTAAAGGCGCTTTCGCTTAAATTTGATTAATGTCCTTTCGATGTCTGTGCTAATTTAAATAAAACATAATCGCGAATTTCTACCACCCGTGGCCAGAAAACATGCCAGTGAGCCTTTCCACCACACGAAGTAATATATTACTTCCATACTGGAGCATTGAAGTTTCTCTATATATGCCAGGCAATTTATTTGGGTTACTTTAGCTAGATTTGGTAAGCATCGGAAGCAAAGGAAGGTGCAATTCATTTTATAGTATGTTGCACCGTATATGGCAATAGTTCGTAAACAATTTAATACAAGTAAAAAGTATGTACAAATTAATTAAAATACAAAGGAATTAGCTTAGAATATTCACTAAAAGTGTAAAAATAAAGACTTCGTCCGCCATGGTATCTCGAGAACCCATCTACATTTTATTTTAGTTACTTTTAGATTAAGCATAAAACGTTAATTTAGCTGTGCTATTCATCAAATAATTAGTGGCTCCTCAACTTTTGCGACACGGTGTGTATGATAATTGTCGACAGCCATAGGTTTGTATTTTCCCAACGTTATTGTCCAAAAAATATCTTAATGGCGCTTAAGATTAATTTATTAAGATTTATAGATTTGAAAATGAACATGTAAATGTAATCCAAATACAAATGTCTGTCCCACACTTAAATAAGAGTTGTGTAAGGTCCCACATTTTTCAATTTTACAACAAAATAACTAATACTTAGTTTTTTTGCTCACAGTTTCACATTTCCAGGCGTCGACATTTCACGAACATAAAGCTACATCGCATCATGGCGATCTATTCAAATTAACTAGATACAGGCAATTAGCTACCGGAAACTTTAAACTTTCCTATTTCCATATCGACGTTAAGTCCTAACGGTTTCAGAGTGTGAAAACCACTCTGATGTTTTAATGAAATTAAATTCGAATTGCCTCTTCTTAGAATATTTGTTTTAGAAAACAAACTGGTGTTCACTTTGAACGGATACGACAATTTTTAGTCTGGATTCTGAGCATAATTTGTATGTACAGGGTAGTAAACAAATACCTACAAACTTTATAAAAGTTCATTTGTACCGAAAATTTACATTTTCGGGGATCTTTTCATATTTTCAGTTTTGTCCGAACATAAATTTTAAAAATGAAAGGCTACTGTTTTACTCATTAGAATAGAACTCTTATATAAGCATTACTTATTTTTTTTTGCTAATATCTCCTTTGCAGATATAACTCTATACTTTTAAGTTAAAAATTTAATTACTAATGTCTTTTTATCATCTCGTATTGTAGCATTTTCAAATTTTGGCATAAACAAATGCTACAGCTTTACTTAGTTTAATTATATTTATTTTTATTTGAAAACATAATTTAGTTTGGATTATTCCATTATAAGTACAGTGTATAAAGTATATTACCTTGTTTTACCTTGAGAGTTATTGAATACACTTTCTATATTTATATTTATGTCTCAGTATGCTGTACTAGTTATTTATAGTATGATAATAACATCAGATCTGATTTTTGTCCCTTTGTGAGTAGTAGTAGTTGTGGAAATATCTTTCAAAGACTATAGTTGTCTAGTTCAATTTGCTAGATATTGTCTTCATAGGTTTTAATATTTAAGCTCTCTTTT
Organism: Pissodes strobi; assembly: GCA_016904865.1. Lineage (NCBI taxonomy): Eukaryota > Metazoa > Arthropoda > Insecta > Coleoptera > Curculionidae > Pissodes > Pissodes strobi. The sequence continues at coordinate 451,543 of MU181983.1, forward strand.
AATCACTCAGGAAAATGCTCACAAGCTTTTCTTTGAGCTAAAAGTTGTTAGAAACTGAACAATTTGTTCGACACAAATGTTAACATTCAGTTTGTTTATTATTTCAAGCAAATTCGTTGCAAAGCCTATCTCAAGCAATTTGAAGAACATAAAAGTCATCTAATGTATATTATAATTCATTTATCTTATTATTGTGTTTCGGTGTATTATTTATTTTTGTTTTGTTTAGTTTTCAAGGAGATTTCGTGTTTTCGTTTATTAAGGTCAAGTCTGGCACATATGGTTTTGACAGACAGGTTTAATCGAATCGACATGCCCAGGTAACGGTTCCGTGCAGATTTTTAAAGCATATTTATTTACTTGCTGCTTGGCAAATATGGTTTAGAGCAGAAGTTCGATTAACCGAGCTATGACGCGACGTTAGGTGCTTCATTATGCTGTTGGGCTCGTTCTTTCAACTAAGTCAAGTTGGTAGAAATGTCTCGGAGGACGGTGTTGAAATTCGTTCCGTGAAAGATTTGGGTCTTTCTTTTTTACGCCTAGACCGGCGAGGAGTCAGCAGGCCAGTATCTCTTGTGGAGCCATTGCAAGGTGCCTCATGGACTGGTTGAAATAATTAAGGTAATTATTTTATGATATTTATATTTCGTCTATGTATTTCGACCCTAACCAGTGCCATGGAGGCTACCTACAAAAGTTTCTGTTAAGCTATGAGAGACCTACCTCCAAGTAGTAAGTCACAAATTCTTCATGCTGTTTTCAGTGGAATTAGTTAAATTTTCAATTTTTTATAGAAGAATCTATGTTACTGTTGCTCTCATGTGACAGATGCTTCGAATCCACTGTTATTGTTTTTGAAGAAATCTCGCTATAATCGACATATAGATTGTTCTATAGCTAAGCTGAAACATTTGTTAGGTGACGAGTAATCATTTAATGTTAGATATTTATTTTTTGGTAAGACAAACAATAGTTTTCAGGGTCCTAACTACGGGTACCGCTTTAGCACACACATATCCCTTTCCCTTGATTGCGATATCTATTTTTGCGTGTTAGAACCACTACTAGCGTCTTATGCCCTTGTTGCTGCTCGGCTGGATGTTATGAACCAATGTTTGGAAAGATCAAGTTATGACTTGCAGTGCTTTGGAGATACATGAACCGCGTAATACTGATATTAATTAGGAGAATAATTTAAAATTAGAAATACTTACTTTATAAGTTGTAAGTAATACCATTTACTTTTTTTTGTAAGACAGTCTTGGCAAGGCTAAGATTTTCTAAACATAAAGTGACTAGTTTCGCATTCCTTATCTTATAACCTTGCGGCAGAATAGAATTTTTATCACTGTGCACTATATACCCACTTATCATTTTAGTAACCTATTAATTGGCACAACAGGGTATTTCCCTAACAGTTGGAATTTCACTCGATTGTCAATAATAGTCAATATTATGTAAGCGCTTTTTTTCTTATTGGTTTATTGTTATACCTGTGATGTAATTTGTACTGTATAATAATTGTTTTTTTTTTACTTCAAGGGATCTCGTTCATTGTAGGGAGAGAATAAACTAGTTGTTTTGGGGAAATATTATACCTTATTGAAAAGTTCCTCCAAAAATAACTTTTCAAGATTTAATAACATTGTAGATTTGTCCTAGTTGAGTCTCAGTTAACTAGGTGGCGCCTCATAACTATTAAAGTGTACCGAAGGATCTATGAACCTAGTTCTCCGCTGTATTACTGGCTGCCGTTCGTATCTCTTGGTAAGTTTGCTAAATGGGTTTAGGAAAAATTGCCATAGTATATTCTTAACTATGCGTAGCCAATCCCTCTTAGGCTTGAGCAAGGACCCAAAAAAAAAAATGAGATTCCATCGGTATATCGTATTTTCGTGGTTTTCGCCTGACATATACTTGGTATCCCATGTATGTAAGAGCACTTTCTATGTACTTTTTTAATGTAATATCAAGCTACATATGATGAACACATGCCCTTGTTTGCCTCTTATACCGGTACGATTAACATCTCACTACTGTGCTCCGTCACGATCTGATTTTCTTAAGACGCAAGCCACGCAATTTCCAGCGTCTCTGTCATAAGGCTGCATCAGAATGGCGAGATCCCCATATATCGAAACGCGTGAAACGCGTCGTAGATTGTGCTGAGAGAGGTGGTGGAAGTTGTTTATAATTCACACACTTTGGCTTTTACTTACAAAAAACCTATCCAATAGTATTAAAATACCAAGAATGGCTAAAAGAGGAAGAAAATAAGAGGGTGTTTAAAAATGAACAGACAATAATTGTTTATAAAAATTTACAGTTAAAACTTAATAATTTTATTTTAAGAAAATTGTACAATCATTTGGAATATTGTTAATCCTTAATTAAATATTCAAATAAACCGCCATTTCCTGCTAAACAATATCCTAAACGGTCGTTAAATTCTTTACGAACAATAGCGAGTTGGTACTGGGTAATTCTTTCAGCTTGCATTAAAATTGATTTTTTAACTGCTTTATATTTTCAAACCTTTCAAACACCTTTATAAAGAACAACTTTTAAATGCCCACAGAGGAAGAGTCGTTTGGTGAGAGGTCAGGAGACCCTGCTGGCCAATTAATTGTTGCGTTTGGACCGACAACGCCAACGTGCCCATTATAGACCTTACCTAGATAAGCGCGTACCACAAGCGAATAATTGTGGACCAGACAACAATCCATTTGGAACCAAATGACCTGATTTTCATCAACGATTTTCTCCAGTGCGGGTCCTTCAAATCTAAATATGTTGGATCCGTAAGATTTCCGTCAATAAAAAATGGTCCAATGATACGAGTCCAAAAATTCCTGCCCAAACATTAACTTTCTGGTATTGGGTTCAAATGCATGCAAGACGTTGTTCATTTTGTAGGTGCCAGATGTGTGTTCAGATAAAAAAATATTTTGTAGAAAATATCTGTTGATGTTAGCTCACTCCATCATTTCAAAACAAAAAGAGATCTTCGTTCTTTATCTCATTCTAGCAATTGTTGAGGGTTTTGATACTTATATTATATGAAATAGTATTTATGCTTTTTCCAAAGTTCGCAGTACTGTGGTGTGATGTTTTTCTACCACTTGCCCGAGACTTCTAGTGATGATATTTTAATTACGTGAAGTAAAATATTAAAGATCCCTTTTAACGTTTTCTTCAGCTTTCTCATGATTCGGTCCGGTGCATTTGCAGTTATTTATTACAGTGCCTTTCGCCTCAAACTTAGTAATACATTTTTGTCTTGCCGACTTGGTAGGAATGCGAAGTGAACGGAAAACATATCAGATACAATACTTAAGCTGTTCTCCGCACAGTACCATTTTATCATAGTGACTTTTTCTTCTATTGTGTATAATAATTATTATAATAAATTATTACAAGTAAAAAATTGACTATGACTAATCATAGGTTGACATTTAATCAATGCTGGTGTTTGCAGTATCACTTGTTTAGTTTTAATTATTCCCTCTAAAGTCAACAGGGGAGCAAATATTTCGCAGTTTAAAATTGGCATGAGATTTCCCATGCCCAAATCGATTTAGTAATTAGCCGCGTCAAAACGCGTTAGTACAGCAAAAAACCGACTTATTCGACCAAATCATTTTTGAAGATTTGTTTGGGAAAATAGCTCTTCTATATTTAAGATCACTGGACTACAAACAAATATTTATTGGAGACAATCTCTCCAGTCATGTCTCTATTATGGTCTTAGTAGGTGTAAAGCACAGGTTCTGGAATCAAATAAAGGTCATCATAGTGATCCCTAGTAAACAGCAAAACAGAAAATAAAAACAGCAAAATAGACAGCAAGAAACTGCAAAACAAACAGTAAAACAGCAAAACAGACAGTAAAACAGCAAAGCAGGCAGTAAAACAGCAAACCAGACAGTAAACAGCAAAACAGGCAGCGAAAAACAACACAAATTGCTGTTTTTGCTGCGCAAATTGCTGTTTTGCTGATTTACTCTTTGCTTTGCGGTTTGTTGCTGTCTGTTTTGCTGTTTAGGGTTCACTAGTGATCTTTTTTTTTTTATCTAAAACCTGTGCTTTACACCTACTATGGTCTAACATAAATTTATGGAAAATAATATACAATTTATTTTACTGCCGCCCAATTTGACACACATGTTCATGAGCTGGATGTAGCATTATTTCGTCCATTTAAGAATGCTTGGAGAGGAGCATTTCATTAATAGCGAACTCCATAGACTTCTGTCCGAAACATTACGAAAGTTCCAGCGAATGTCGAAACAAATATATAATAAATTGAATATCCGGCTTGGAGCTTATGCCTGTCGATAGACAACCAATTTTGAAGTAATTTTTTTCCGATGCGTCTGAACAAATGCCAACTGCTGACACTTCTTGGATCGCAACTGTCTTCGTTTTCTTTAAATTAGAAATATAAGCCGACCTTCGAGAGAAAATCGAGGTAAAAAAGTAAACGTCGGCGTCGTTCTTGGAATGGGAATAATTCCAAATAACAAAACTTCAGAAATTAACTTAATTCTAACGGAACGTCCAGTGATATTTCTGACATTCCCAGTGACAATCCTAATATTCCTGACATACGCAGTGATAATGTCGTAATCTGAGGAGTCAGAGCTTCTACAAGTACAAAAAATGATAACAATAATTTAAGTATTAAGGCACTGAAGAATGTGATATACTTTTCCCAAATAATTTTACTGTAGGAAGGTTTGAAATATCCGGTCAAAACAAAAGAAATTTATATTACATAGGCAAAATTATTGGGATTTTTGAAATTGATTTTCACGTTGAAGTTTTGAGGAAAAATGAGAGCAGCAAGGTTGGAACATATTAAGAGATAAGACCATTGTCTCACAAAACCAAATTATTAACATTTTAAAAGATCCGAAAGAGAAGAATTTTTTTTTAAATTCGAATGTTATGAATATATGTCATGAAAAGTTATTACTTATATTAGTATCATTTGGTAAAAACACGTTTTAGAGTTTACATTTTATGTTTATTAGATGTTTTAATATTGTTTATTTTGGTTTGCATTTGCTTAGCGCAAAAATAGATTAAGTTTGTATTTTCCGGACAATGAACGCTTTTTTAAAAAAGCCGTTTATGTATTTTTTTATATATTGTAAATTAAAATCCATTAAATAACCATTATTCTATATATTTTTGTCCGAATTTATTAAACGCACGAGGTTTCTTAGATGTACGTGCAATTTTTTAATGTAAAATATTTATAAGCAAGGTGTCAAATTAGTGTATTATGCAATGACTATTTAATGCAGCTATTAAGACACGGGCATGAGAGTTACGATACTAGCTGTAGGCGAGTGTTGTAACGAATGCGAGGATTTTAATAGCCATTAAATGTGAGTTGCATACAAAATATTTCCTATGACCGGTCATAATAATGAAAAAAAAATTTTGATTTTAAAAATTTACTAAGTTAATTATCTATCAATATTAATTAAATTTAAATATGTCAATATCATTCTGTCTTTGATATTGACCGAATATAATGTTGAATTTTAATTGGTTATAACACAGTTTCACAATAAAACGTCAGTGTCATAATGAGCTTCATTACGATACTAGTAATAGATGTCCAATAAATCTATTAGAGCATAGGAGTAGAAAAAAAATATATATATATATTTTTTTTGATTTTGTTATTCCTCCCGATTTCTTGTATTATGAAAAAACTTCAAATTTCGTCCGAAGTTACCCTACTTGCCGGTACAGAGTGATTAAAATTATCCTGGTTTATTTTGTCAACTGTTTACTTAAGAAAACTACCATATACAACTGGGTGGGAGTAGTGCGGTCCTTCCCAAAACATGCACCTGGCGGACGAATTTATGAATTCACTTTAACTGTATAAACGATCGAAACATATGAGTTGTTTATAGAATAGAAATGAGACAAAAATTATTTTAGAAATATACAAACCTTTTCTGCTCAACTTTGAGCAAGTAAACATTTTTCAAATATTAATGAAAACTGAAATGCAAATTTATTTTATTCTGCACATAAACTAATCCGAAAATTAATTTTCTTATTGAAGTTGCAATATCGGCATTCCTATGCATTATTTGAAGCACAGAAGTTTGCACGACTTCCTGAAAAGTTAGCATTATTCAAATGTCTGCTCTTTTGTCTTTATAATGAAGCGACGAATTTCTACATTTTCTGGTATTTAATTTATCTGTCATCAGTCGGGGCAAAACTTTTGCATGAGTGCTTCGGCCATATGTGGCTTTTCAAATTTATTGCGTTCACGAAGGCATAGATGGAACTAAGCGAATAGGACTAAATCGGAATGAAGGAATATTTTTAAATGCCTATTTCAAGGGATTTAAATTTAGGGTTTCATTTGCTTCTCTTTGAATATAATTTCAATTTTGAAACGTGAAGAGTCATACTCTGTCGCAAAAGAATTCTATGGTTAGAGCTGGAATTCATAAGTTTCAATATATAATTATGAGCTTCAATTTTTTTTCGAATTGCAAAATTTAATCAAATATGTTTTTGATATTTGAACTTGATATGTTTATGCAATTGTATGAATTTATTTACTTAGTATATACAATTTAAAGTCAACACATTTAAGTATATCGGCTATATAGTAGATTTATTAAAAATATATATACAATCGTTCAAAAAAGTAACAATTTTTAAATGATTTTTCGTTCAAAAAGTGGCACTTCCTTGCACTAGTGCAAAAAAAAATCGCCTTCACCATTAAATATTTGCTATCGGCGACTTCATTAAAAAATTTGCGTATGTCTGCTTTTGAAAAAACTTTTGACTTTTTTGGTCGATATCCCTCTGAATTGTGCTTCAAAAATGCCATCAACTTCGAATAAGTCTTGATATCTATGTTTTCTTGTTTTCAGTTTCTATAATTATTCTAGGACGGACAATGAACATCTTATAATAAATGCACTTAAATATGCCCCCAGATATAAATTCAGAGTCAAATTTCTCGCCAGCTAGGTATAATTTTAAGATCTCCTCTCAATGGGGCCCATAAAATTTAGATATATCCGGTGTTCAGCCTGATGCACGAGAGAACCGCGCCCGTGGTTTTTGCAAACTTCTAACAAGTTTAATCCTCCGGGAGTGATTATTCAAATGTTGCCAAAACTCACTTTGTTAGCTCTTTTGTCTTTATAATAAACTTGCGGATTTTATCATTTTCTGGTGTTTAAATTATTTTGCTTGGGTGAAATCGCAGGGCGGATTTCCAGTTTTTGTTGAATCTATTTGATGCTTTAAACTACCTGCTGAATTAGTGAGAAAATGGCTGAATCGCCATTTTTTATTTCCTAAAAGAAATAGATTATTACACTATTGCCAAATTGCTAAGAACATTGTAATTTCTAAGCCTTACGTAGCAATCCTCAGAAACTGTAAGACACTCCAATGAGAAAAAAAAAATAAGTCGGTCATGATATTCGCAAGTGCGAAATGGAATTTCTTCTTTATATATGAAATCAGAGTATTCCATAAATCAGATAATGAAACATTGAACTTGACTCTTTTTATATTTGATTGCAATCTAACAGATAACGCTCAAACATTTTTGGACGCTAAATATATTGGAACTTATGCAAATTTAAATTACCGTTAAACAATAATAATAATAGTTTAATTATGGAGCTCGATATCTTCTATACTTTAAAACTGGAAGTTAAAATTGGGCAACAGTCATTTACAGTCATACCGTTTAATCATTTATCTATATAAGGACCATGTTTTGTGTGACAAAATTCAATGTAAAACAGTTTCGGTAGCACAGAAAGTATTCACGTAATGCGATGATTAAGAAAGCGTGATTTTGATATCAGAATGCTAAAGCATCTAGATAAATATACATAAAGCTGTATGGGGCCAAAAAAATAAGAAGTATCATCTAGGCCGCTTAAGGGCGCTTTAGACGATGCCTTTTTTTCATGCATCTTGATGCATGCATCGTAGCGCAACTATGACGCATGCGTCTCTGCATGCGCCCTTTAAAGCGCACGAATCGTTTGCGTCAAAAGGCAAAGAGATGCAGGGTCTCCCGAGACTTTTGGGACTTTGCGTTATATTTTACCTCTTCGCATTTTCTAAGTCAAAATGGAATGAAACAATGATAGAACTATCGAGTTTATCGACTCGTATAGGAATTTTACTTGTTTGTGGCGATGTGAAGACCCTAATTACAAAAATCGGATTATACTCAATGATGATGTTCAGGAATTATGTACAAGGTTTTTACTTATAATTTGCCATCCCTTTAGAAACTTGATTTAAAGGGACACAGAAACAATGTTCAAATAAAAGTTTCAGGAGCATTAATAGCTCCCCTGGGAATAAGATATATCTCAGTGCGTGATTCCATAGAAATACCGGCCCAAACCATGACTGAACCTCCTTGAGAACTTACTCTGGGACTGAA
>MU181983.1:490012-519456 GCA_016904865.1 Pissodes strobi
ATATCCGACACAATGTAAATTGATCAAACTGAACGCATAATTGATTTTCGCTATCTCCTACATCAAAGCTTCTACAAAATCCAATAAAAAGAAAAATCCGGATGTGCCACAGCTTAGCAAGACAAATTAAAACTGCTTTTCTGGAAAATACTTTGGCCTGGCCGGTAAATTATGGGTCCAATCAGGCCAGTAGCAGTCCGAAGCGCGAGGCGTCCAAATTACATACGATATCCATTTCAGGATTTGTTGGTTTTTCCGGGATTACGTCTTCCGCGTATAGGAGAGGTCATTATTTTTACTCCCAGTCCTGATGCGGATAATTTTGCGGTCGCTTTTTAATCGAAACATTTTCTATCATTCAGAAATTAATGCCTCCATTTATAGGAGTGCTGATTTATTGCTACTTCGGAAATAGGAAAATATTATCCAGGATTTTGGTGATTGAAAAGTGTTTAGTACCAACTTCTTCAGGGTATTTAATAGATACGAGAGAGGTCTCTATGAGAGACCCATATTCAACGAGGAAAATATTGTTTTTCTTAAATTCCGCAGGATGCTCATCTTGGGTTTTTGCATGGTAATAATTCTGAGTGAGTTAACATTTCTAAAGATTAAGTAAGCCCTTATCGTTCTTTTCGTATTGCCCTGGTAATAATCAAATATCTGCTTCGCAAGTCACTTTACCAAGAGAAGTCCACCGTATAGAGTATTCGAGATGGAAAATAAAGAAGTGATTTTGAGGGACATCTAGATAAAACGGGAGTATTTCATAATATATCTTTCACATCCATTAGAAGGGTCGTAAGAAATCCTGGACTCGGGAACGCTCTCTGCAAATATATAGATTGTCTTCTAAGCAGCTGGTTGATATTAACTTTCCTGCTGAACTAAACTATTGTGGTCCGACTGATCAAGATGCGCCTTTCTCACTATGGCTCTAAAATACGCAGACGAGATATATAGGGATTCTATTAGAGTATGCATGCAGCATCCATCGTAGAAAGGTGGCTCGAAGAGGAAAATTAAAAAAATATGTCTGAAAAACTATTGACTAGAAGGAAGAACCTGAAATGATTTGGACCTTTTGTAGCCTGGAGAAGTGTAGTACTTAAGAGGTACAGGACAATAGCGACTGAAATCATGGAGGTGCTTCTTGGCTATCTACTGTTTACTTAGTGAAGAACGGGAAAGTAAACTGTACTGACTGAAATGAACATTTAGGAAAAGCTCTCTACAAGTAAGCTTTCTGAATTTTCCCCTGAAATTGAGATCTTAGATCGCAAGGAATGATCTGAACATCTAAATAGTGCTCTGATCTGATACACAGATGACTTCAAAATATAAGAAGTTATTGAACGAAATATATGAAGTGGGACCAACGGAATATTTAAATTTTTTTGAATCAACAAACCCTCTGAGAGCACCAAGCAAACCTACAGGCTGATTTTGTTGAAATCTAAGGCAAAAAGGGTCCGATGTAAGACAGGAATTAACATTGATATGCATAAGACCATCATCAAAGCTCGGAGCAAAAGAAGACCGACGTAGATTAGCGATAGCCAATTTAAAAGGCTCACAGACCTACTAACAAATCACACCGCTCAAAAAAATAAAGAAGCATTTGACAATGGCATCAATTATTGATGCAACGAATAATACAGCAGAATAAGCAATAACGACAATAGGTTATTTCAGCCTCATTACGTGCCCAAGGATTTACCGGATTGTTAATGCAGAAACTTCATAGTTTAAACCGACTAATACTAATTGTGATCTCATGACGGGATCTAAAATGATTTTCTTTTCAAAGATATCTTTCAGTTCATGATACTCCTGAATTATTTGGGACAGATGACTACAATTTTGTAGTAGTGGTGTATTAAAAAAATATTGCTTTTGGATGATGAAAAGAATTTTTTTTTAATCGTACAGTATCTAATTTTTTCGGGTTTGAGTTAGTTTGTGTTATTATTGGTATAGCGTTAAGGATATAAACGCGGATGGAAATAGAAGAGTATTGCATTATGCATTATCATTCTTTGTCTCTTTCCGATTTACTGTTTCTATTGCTCTCGGTTTCACCAAAGGTTTTCTTTCAGGTCTGTCACTTTTTTAAATCGTTCTTCAGACATTTTTGTTACGTGACCATGCCATTTTCTATTGTATATTTTAGTAGCTGTTAGTCATTTATCCATTGGTTTGCAATGTAATATCCAACGCTTCTCTGCTAGTATACAAGTGGACTGAAATGAGATATTTTCAAGATTTTTAATAATTAATAGAAGTTAATTAAATGAAGAGAAGAGTGTGTGTGCATGTAGGAAGCATAGTAATGAAACAATATTTGTATATCACGCAAAATTTCATTCAAAGGGACTTCTATAAAGAGCGGAAGAGAGCGCTTTCCGCCGTAGCCATCAGTGTTACTTGTCAGTGGAAAAAGGACATACCCATATAGATAAGCAAACAACACAAATCGACAATGGTTACAATCAAATTTCACACATCGTACGTCACATTTTTCAGAAAATGGTTCACATTATTTAGATTAAAATCCTTAACTGAACAAATTTATAATAAAAGGAAAGTACCAAGACCCACGCTGACACGGTGTTATCCAAAACCGTGGGTCTTGGTACCATGCTTTTATTTGAAATTTATTTAGTTAAGGGTTTTGATCTAAATTATGTGAACCATTTTCTGAAAAATGTTACGTACGATGTTTGAGATTTGATTGTGACCATTGCCGATTTGTGTTGTTTGTTTGTCTCCGTGTTTGTCTTCCACTGACAAGTAACACTGATTATATACAAATATTGTTTCATTGCAATTTAGTTAGGCTGCGCAAATTTGATGATAGGCCCCGTAATTATTTTACCATCTTTTAAACCAGTTTCCTTTGTATATTGACTATACTCAGTTACTTATACTGAAGATCCTAATATGTCTCTAGTTTGTTAGTTTATAATTCGTCATTAGCATAGTTCATTGACAGTGTTTATAGTAAAAGCGTGCACACATATTTCCACAATGTTAACGTTACTAAAATGCCGTGATTGTATCCCTATTGGGTGTTTAGCACGGGTAATAATTATTATTCAACACGAGATTCAACATTTGAGTGCTATGTAGTGGCGGCTTAGCGTAGATAGCTTATGCAAATATCGATTGAATAAGCGGAAATAGTTTACAAAGGTAACTAAATACTAGGCATACTATCATTATTAATTGAATTTGTTGAAGAATTGTACCTTTAATATATTTTTTCAAGTTCTTCCTGTACCACATACACCGTTGGCTATTAAATTGTTAAGGTTATAGGGTCACGTTGTTATGTTGTCTGTAGTGACCGTTGTATGAGTTATATAAACGAGTTTGATATGGACATCTAAACCATTTGAATTTTGCCTTTTCAAAAATCATAAAAGAAGTTGGATTTGAATATATTATTTAACCTGGCTGGTTTAACTTTCATTTTTCAAAAAGATGACCTTATTGAAAGGTATCAAAATATAAATGGATGTTAACTCGTGTACCAAAAAAGATTGGATTATATATTTAGCACTCTTAAATTAGAAGCAATAATTTCATACAACAAGAATATCAAAGATACGTTAAAATTCAAAAAATTATCTGAGACATACTAATTTTAGCAAATTGGGCAGCCTATGTTCAAGTATAAAAATTTTACAATTTATTAAAAGCAATTTGGAATAAGTCGACTGACATGAACGTTTAGGAATGAATCCGGATGGTTTTTCGAATGACAATTATTCGAACGACAGTTCTTCGAACGACATTTCTTCGAATGGGCAGTTCTTCGAAAAGACAATTCCTCGAATCGGCAATTTTTCGAATGAGTAATTCTTAGAATTGACCATTTTTCGAATCTTTAATTTAGTTTGGGTTAGTCCATTTTACCGTTTTAGTAAAATTTCTGCATGGTGCTTGGTGTAAAAGGTAGCGTTCTTGCCTGTCATTCCGGCGCTGCGGGTTCGATTCCCGTCGGTCGCGACAGATGTTTTGTATATTATTTTGTGTTAATTTACTCTTTTTCCCAATTTTGGGATAGTTTGGGTTAGCCTTTGGTTAGTTTTGATTAGCACTTGGTTAGTTATTGTTTATTCAGCCCTCGTAGCGCGCGAAGCGAGCGGAGGACCATGCAAAACCCTAATAATTATATGTAAATAATATGTTTAATAAACAATTTTAATAAATTACGTTAAAATTATCTTTATGTTTTCTCTAATTTAATATTTTCGAAAAACGGTCCTTTCGAATATTTGTCTTTTCGAAAAACTATCCGTTCGAATAATTATCCATTCGAATAATTGTCCATTCGAAAAACTGTCCTTCGAAGAACTGTCTTTCGGAACTACGTTGGGGTTTGGAACCTTCGGCAACATGCACTAAAACAGAGTTTTATCCACAATACCGAAACAGAATATCTGCACTCGACGCGCGTTTCGCTTAAGTTTTAATCATCTCCTGATGATGCTAACATGGTTAGCGAAACGCGCGTCGAGTGCAAATATTCTGTTTCGGTATTGTGAATAAAACTCTGTTTTAGTGTCTTTCGGAAAATTGTCATTCGAAAAACGGTCCTAGATTCGTTTAGGAAACCCTAAAATTAATTCATGCAAATTTGAATACTAATTCATTTTCATGTAAATGTGAAGCTGAATACATTGAAAATTTCTTCCAAGCAAGCCAAAGGAAATTAAAATTTTCATTATTAAGCTGACCGCGTGCAATTTCATCATTTGAACGTTATGCAGTGGTGGTTTAGTGAGATATCTTGACGCTACATGTAAATATTAATTGTATGTGAAAAAATAGTATTAAAAATAATTGATTATTGCCAAGATGCAGTTTTAAAATATTATTTCCATTTAATTTCTCGAGACATGACTATTAAGCAAAATTTAAACTAGTGATCATTTACTGCCATAAGAACTGTCCTAAAAATATACTTCTGTAGTAAACTAGGTGTGGAAAATATTATATATAGATATTCAAGCATTAAAGGGATTGAACTATTTCTAGCTGAATAATTGTTTAAAACTCACTAATTTGCATTCATGATAATAAATAAACTAGTAACAGTCATTAATTTACACAAATACACGAAATCAATCAATACATTTCTTCCAAGATTTTAATTTAAATTTACGACTCATGTTAATTGAATTTGTAGCGTTGTAAATGATATTTTGATAAATAATTGGTGACACATTTAGGGTTGACGAGAGGTATTGTAAGTATCTTTTAGTGGGTAAATTCAGATAATCTGGCATTAGGTCATAACCAAAAAAAAGCTTATACAACATAAAAGAGATTAGTGTTGTTTATGGTGAGTAATGTTTTTGTTTCCGTATCATCTTCTGAAGGCTAAACATTACGTATGCTTAAGGCTTTGGTTAAATAATCCATGCTTGTCTTTAGAGAATTACATACCATGTGCGTTACTGACTCGTTACTTTCGTAATGTATGAATTTGTACCGAGACAATATGTTTTCAAACTGCGATCACCTGTTCAGTTGCTTTTCAAAAGGTAAAGTTCATTTTAAATCATCGCAAGCCAATGCATTACTTTAATATTCATATGAATATCCACTGAAACTTGATTGAGAACTCATTAATCAAATCGAGGCTATAAAAATATATATTTTTAGACGCCTACAATTTTAACTTTCCAAAATTCAAAAGCATTGACTTTCCGTAAGCTTGACTAAGTTGAAAGTTACGGTATTGATGCTTCTTGTTTCGCTCTGCTGGACTTTTTCTAGGAATGGTAACAGTTTTTGATAAGTAAGCAGGAAAATTGGGAAAAATGCACAGAACAGCTGTTATTTAGTCTCACTTTAGTGAGATTTTTTTTATGCTGCCTTTAGGTAAAAAAAATATCCTCACGAATAATATCACTTGGGAGAAAATGTTTAGAACACATTACAGAATATTTAGTGGGCGACCGATCAGCTCTTCAACTGGCTTTCAGACTCTGAATTTTCAGATTTTCATGTTTTGAGAAGTGAAATTCTGATTCACTGCTTTTAAAGCACTAGGATAATTTGAATTGTACCCAAGAATACAGCATGCAGTTGGCATGTTGATAAATAAATTAACAAATAAACAAAACGTAAAAAATGGTCCACCGACTTACCACATTTCGAAACGTATGCAAATAGATACATATATTTTCACTAATTTTCAGACTAATTCACTTACGTATACCTACAAATCGGATATAAGCTAAAATAAACAACACTATCAATAAATGAACTGGAAAGAAAATGTTCACATTAGTTCACCAGCGAGGGGTATAAAAACCGAAAAACACAAATATTATTTACCGCCATTAGAGTAAAGTAAACGACCATGGCCGGCCGCCACGCCGGCGCCGCGCCGGCTTCACTTGATTTATCACTTTTTTACTGATATTACGGAGAATTCGCACCAAAGTAGTAACTAACACTTCGCAGAGGTTCTTGTCAATCATTTCACACCAGATTTTTGTAAAATATCAACAAAAACCCGGTAAAAAATGCAATTTAATAAGAAGAACCGTAAATAAATAACCCGGTCCCCTTAAGTATACACACTAGAAGTAACAAATTTCACGTTACTAAAGTATCTTTATCCAGCGTTGCCGCTGTTTTTACTTAGCAGCTGGGACTTGGACGCGGCTGTGGTTGAAGTCAAGGTCAAGTTGAGTTTTTTAATTTCCTTTAAGATTTCTCGATATTTTTATATAGGGTGTTTTTCAAAATTTTATTGCCCTAATTTAAATGCTCAAAAATCATTGATAATTGAAAATTTAGTGGCGCCTTCGCCCGCCTGTCTAGACTTACGACCCTCACCTATAAAAATTAACACCGCTTACTATAATCTATGAAATATAAAAGAGAATGTACGTCATAATCTAGCGTTATGCAGCGTTGTCAAAACTGCCCGTCTACGCACAAAGCTGGCACAGGTAGAGAGATACGAAATATTGTTGACTCGTAGTTTTGATTAGGCTGCATGAAAACGGGGAATCCGCAAAATCTCGTCTGGGGAAAAACCAAAATTTTCAGTTTTTTTACGACAGTGGGAGATCCTATGGCACTCGACGAGCGGTGTGTGCGCGAAGATGTTGATTGACATGGTTCTTCAATAGTTGAAGGTTATAATTAGGGGGAAACAGATGTCCTGGAAGTGCGTAACATAGTAATGCAGTGCGCCAGAACAAGGAATCCTTGTAAAGCGACGTTCTAGATGTTTCCAGCTGTACAACGAACGGGTGTGCTCTTGCCGTCTCTTGCGACTGTCTGGCAGGCGTTGCTATAGGCGAGATGATGCAGGCCAAATCCTGGGAACATATGTTGTGAAAATATTTGTAAAACAGGAATATTTCGGCCACATGTCGGCGGTGTTCCCGTCTATCTCGAACCCAGGTCAACTCGGGTCACCGACGAGATGCACATCTCTCTTCTGAATGGAATCCAGCAGCTTTAGGGTGTGCTTAGGTGCGGCACCTGAGATGTGTGAGCAATATTCTAAGCACAGTCTTATTTGCGCAAAAGCAGCTACTGCAGTGTATACAGTTTTTTGTTACGAAATAGCGCACCAAGCTTCTGAGAGGCTGAATTTAAAATGTCAGCAACGCTGTCATGCCAGGACATACTGATGTTGACCGAGACACCCATAAGTCCGATTATGGAGGAAGGAATGGTCGATCCTGCCAAAATGATATTAGAGCTCGCCGTACTGGTTTTCTCGGTAAACGTGGCTGGGTTATTGCAGCGTTGAACTGGACCAAATTCTTTTTGCTCCAGGTTTGAATCTTCTGCAGATCTTAAATTATTGTTTTAATCTGCTCCTGTCTGCGGTGATAAATCTGAGTCGCTGGTAAAGGTTTTACTGATCTAAATCGGGAGACAAGGGTACTGTCATCTGCAACACTGTAACCAGGATTATTGGTTTCGGTCGGCAAGTCATTAATATATATGAGGAATTGGTGAATGTATTGCGCCCCGAAGCACTCTCGCATTAATGGTGAATATGTCAGATATGTTTTCATCAACTGCAACGTGTAGAGATGGTTTCTTCAGGAAACTGTCAAGCCAGCTGCAGAGAGACACTAGCAGTCGGAACGACGGCAGTTTGTTGAGCAATTCGTCATTCCAAACGCTGTTAAATGCCTTCGAAATATCCGACGCAATCGCTCGAGATTCTCCGTAGTTCTCAATTGCCCTAGTAGATTGAAAAAAAAACCATTAGTAGCTCATCACTTTCAAAAATCTTGGAACAGGTTTTGAAAACTATACATTTCTTGGATTCTTTAAAGGATAGAGTATTAAAAAATTAGAGATAAGCAATTGCTATGTCTCATATGTGGTTTTGAAGTTTTTTTTTGCTCGAAAATCGGGACATAAGATGACTTAAACTGTGTGTACGATATCTTAAAAAATTATTTATTTAGTTTAAGCTTAGATAATTAACAAGTTTTATCACAAAGTTAGGAATTTTTAAAGTATCAAAAATATAAAAAAACTCTTACAAATAATTTGGATTCAATCGGTATTGCTTATGTGATTAAATATGGGTAAATTCATCATAAAACGACCAAAATACTGAGTCCATTTATTTTTTCAGAAGTTATGGGCGAATTTGTTTGCATTTATTTTAAGTCTTTCGGTGTAATGATGTGAAATAGCAAAATTTTCTGAAAAACTTGGTCTCTTGGTATACATTTTCCATTCACCGGAGTAGTTAAGTTTATAGCATATATCTCCTTTGGGTCGTAGCATAGAGAGCGGATATCAGAAACTGTCGGGTCGCCAAGTTTTTAACCAGGCCAGATGTTAATATAATATTTTAGACTTGTTAGATCTAAAACGTTATCGAATTTTAAATACTGTACAACAAAAGGTTTATAGGTCGTTCTTCCCTACAAATCAGAATGTATTCTATTGGCAGATATATGTCTTTATTTTTTAATCTCCTTTTAATCAACCGATGAACACTACCCACCTTTATTTGGGTGTTTCCCTTTTCAAGATAATTTTGAACAATGATGACATTTTTGGTAATGGCCAAATCAAGAAAAATATTAGATAGAATAGTATTGCGGTTTGGGTTAGTTTGAATGCATAGCTTCTTTTTAAAATAAATTGTGGTAGAATTTAGAAATGAGGCATGTTTCACAGCTTGCATATTTAATGTCGCGGCTACCTACTGCGATTTCTTCATCCTTCTCTTTTTGTATCCGGGCTTTAACATTTCTTCGTTGGTGTACTTGGTAGTCATCTTCTTCAATGCGATTGTGATGGTATGCCATACACAAATTGCACTAATTTTCTTTTTGACGATCCAATTCTTGCACAAAATGGTTTCTGGAAAGAGGTTTGATAGTGTGTTCTCTGGCATATTTTTGAAATTGCCGGTATTTGCCATTTTTATTTTGGAATACTGACTCCAAATACAATTTGCTGGATGATGAACGGCAGTAATGGCTGGGAAGTTAGAAATTTCCGCTAAAATCGATTGAACAAATTGTTTCGGTTCTGTCATCAGTTTAGTTAGGCTCACGCGGGACAAAGTAAGTTATTCGTTTTCATTGTAAAGCGATCTAGTATTTATTTCAGTGGACATGCACCAATTTCTAACTGACTATTCTTTGAGACCTTGTCCTGACCAAATGATTTTCTTAAGGCGCGTACACATCTGGCGAACGCATGTGGCCGAAGCCATCCGACCGAATTCATTCGATGTTTTCGGCATTCGATGGGAAATTTGCTCTGCCGTCCACATTACGGTGAACGAATTCGTTTGCAGTCATTCGTTCAGTTTCCCGGGTATTTTTAGCGCGCGAACTTTTGTTGTAAATGGTAAATATGGCGTCCGATGAGGATATAATTATTGTCTCGCACGTCGGAATGACGTTAATAAAGATTCCATTTTCTTTTTGACTTCCCCTGTATCGCCTTTCATAATTTTGCTGATGTCGTCCCAGGCATCAATTTTCTTTATTTTATTTTTGTAATCTTTATGCATTGGATTCCATAAAACTTCCCGTTCTCGATAAAAACCAATAAGTTTTAAACAAGAAGAATTAGTCCACTCCATTATCGCAAAATAGAAAATCAAAACAAAATCGCGACGACGCCGTTCGACACTTTAACTGGAAGCGTACACACTAAACACAGCCAAACGCATTCGTTCTTCAAATTTCTTTTGATGTACCGCCCAGTGAGCGAACTCTCGCGAAGGCAAACACATGCGTTCGCTGCCGTTTGTTGGGCCGTACACATTTACCGAAGGCGTTCGGTCGAATGGCTTCGGCCACATGCGTTCGCCAGATGTGTACGCGCCTTAAGAGACAGCATTTTTTTGTGAATAGTAAAATGTTACAGACCTTGTGGAATTTTCTATTTACTTCCGGCTATGTTTCATATCAACTAAAGTACTAATGTACTCATTTTTGTGCAATTCCAAAGCGTCATTTCTGTCCAAAAAGTGTCAAATATAACGCATATTTCCTCCTCAGAAAATTTAGAGCAAAGTCGTTTGGTTTTACACATTTTTCAGAACTACATCTTGCACTGAGTTCTCTTGATTCTCCATATTTATCATACCGATATTTTCCATCATTTTTTTTCAAACCTTCTAATTCTTTCCCTAGTAAGCTCATCATTGTCTGTCTCGGCGTTTTCGCTGTATTATAATTTTTACTTGGCGAAGCAACTAAACTGCTGGCCATTTGCTTTCGAGCATGGAAAATTTCGCCTAAATTTAAAACTAAATATTTTCTTAACCAGACATGATATAGATCTCTGGTTTTAATAGTTAATAGATTTGTCCGTTAAGAAAAAATTCTTATGTTGGACTTTTTTTAAACTGTCTAAATTTTTTATATACAGGTTGTCAAAGAAGACGGGGATTTATTGCTCCAATTTCCATAGCATGTAACTTTCATAAAAATCTTCATAAACTTTGTCACTGTAAGTCAATTGAATTACTGGTCCATAGCAAAGAAAGCATGCTGTCATAGTTTTGATATTTGCTATATTTTAGGAGATACCGATTTTTTTGTAAAACCTTACTTTTTCAACTTTTTGGTAGTTAGACCACTCTGTGCGTTGTATCGCGCAAACTTTGTAAGTGATTATTATACCTTATGAAAAGCTTCTTTATGTTCAGTACAAAAATTGTACCTAAATGTTTTGATGTGCAGTGGCGTACTTTTAATCACTTATATGTCTATGATTTATGAGTATTTCACAATTTTTCAAGATTGTTTTGTATTGGAAAGTATTCGCTCGCAAAATCAAACACATCAAACTAGTGATATTTAATTTTAAGGGTTTTCAAAACGAGTTTAATTTTAGGAATAGTGTTGTATTAGAAATAAATAAATATAATTTTTTCAAAAATTAAATTAAAAATTATAATTTTTAAAAAAAATTTTTAGACACACCGTAAAATGTACTTGTAGATACGGTGCAATATTAAAAAATAAAAAATAAGGAATAAACTTGCTTAATATAGAGGTGAGTACTTTCCAATACAAACCAATCGGAAAAAATTGTGAGATACTCATAAACCATAGCATAAGTACGCCACTGCACATCACATCATTTAGGTAAGAATTTTTTTACTGAACATAAACAAGCTTTTCGTAAGGTATAATGATAATCACTCATAAAGTTTGCACGATACAACGCACAGTGGGGTCTAACTACTGAAAAGTTGAAAAAATCAAGGTTTTACGAAAAAAATAAATATCTCTTTAAATATAGCAGATATAAAAAATTTAACAGACAACTTTCTTTGCTATGATTCAATTGACGTACAGTGACAAAATTAAAAAAAATTATTGTGAAAGTTACAATGCTATTGAAATTGGAGCAAAAATCACCGTCTTCTTTTACACACTGTATATAAAATTTTTTGAAAGTTTAAAAAAATCCAACATTGGTAAGTTTTTCCTAAGAGATAGATCTATTAATCATTAAAAACCGTAGGTCGATATCATCTCTGGTTAAGAAAATATTTAATTTGAAATTTAGGCGAAATTTACCTTGCTCGAAAGCAAATGGCCAGCAGTTTAGAACTATATTCTGAATGTCAACCTCGGGATCCTCACTTTCCCTCTATTCTTTGTTTAAATTATCGTTGAATATGTCGTTATTAATTGATAAAGATACAGCGTTCTCTGAGTAATTTTCCATCTCTCCTTCATAGTGTTGGAGTCCAATGTCTGTATCGTTTGGATAATCTACTTCTATTATTTCCACGTTTTTGCCTATAGTAGAGTTGTTTACGTCACACGATATTAAACTTTCGACATGGTGCGGTGGCTGAATATTTCCTAGAAGCGCAAAATCTTTTTAGTTTATAATATCTGTGGATGATGATGTGTGATTTTTAAAGTAGGTCATTCAATTGGAAATTGTGTGCTCTTATTCAATTTTCGTAAGAGTGAAATTTTCTGTAGGATGTGCAGTTTTCGAGTTTTAAGGTAAAAACTGAAAAAATGCAAAAATTTCGTTTTTTTGCCCCTCAAAAGTTTAGCACAGCTCAGAAATCGTCGTAAATTCATGTACCATTTATTTGGGATGCCTATTGGGATTGAAATAAATTCTAGCTTTGAACGATTTTTTGAGCTGCATAAGTCTTATTTATCTGGTATATCAGATTCTAATTTTGCAAACATATTAAAAAAATAGGCAGAACATCATTCATGTGAAATATGTCATACAAAAATTCGTAAGAGAGGTTTCTTGAGGGAACAAATAACCTCTTTATCAGAAACCATACTTTTGTTATCAAGATTATTATAACAATATTCATTTTTTTATTTATAAAATCTGCTTCAAGTGAATCACTACCCCTTTAAATATTTGTATCACTTACACTGCAATACTGGAATTTGATTTTAACAACAAAATATTCCGAAATTTGGGAGCGCGAAATAACCGTGTAAAATACAAATGTAAGCTCACAAGAGTTCTTACACGTATTTAACTGATACGAGGTTTAGATTTCGATGTATAATGTATATCTCTAAAATTATTTATTTCACGAATATGATGTTTTGCAGTTCTAGTGTTACGATAGGCGAAATATAACGGTGCAAAAATATAATTTTGGTCAAAAATGTCTCGTAGGAGGTGTTGCGGATTCAGCGACGATATCTTGTCTCGCAAATCATCCATCATAGGTCTGCTATTATACAAGTGGATTGAAACGAGATATTTTAAAGAATTTCCCATAATTAATAAAACTATTTTTTATCAGTTTCGTTCTGAATATTGATTCAATTACTGTTTATCTTATATTGAAAATCACAATATTTCCCTAATTTATTAATTTATTATTCGTCATTAGCAAAGTCCATTAGCAGTGTTTATAGTAAAAGCATACACATATGTTTCCACAACGTTAACGACGTCACTAAAATTCCGTGATTGTATATCTATTGGCATTTAACACTGTTAATGGTTATTGAAATTTTGCAGGACATGATGGCCGCACAGAGTTTCAACACTTGAGCGTTAGGCAGTGGCGGCTTAGCATAACATTTACATAGCTCATGTGAATATCGATTTGATGAGAGAAAAGAGTTTTTAAAAATAACGAATTGTAATATACAATAGATCTAGTCGGTTGTAGCTGTTTGTCTGGTTTATGAGTTTCCATTTTAGGACGCTAATGTTTATTTACTTTATTTTAATATGCCAAGTTACCTTAGTAGCAAGTCTAAAGGCTGTCTGCCTAATTATTTTAATTATTTTGAGAGAGAACGCAATAAGCGAAGGCCTTTTGTTAGGCCCTTGAGGTAGTTTTTAGTTTAGATATTTATGATCAAAATTAATTCTAAAATCAGTATATAATTGCTGATGGAGTAAACATTGGCTATACAGCCAATTACAGATTTCAAAATAATAAGTGCAGTTAGGAATATTGAAGTAATGAGTTACGGCTTTAGATACTCTAGATACACCTAGAACATGAAACGCAATATATTATATGGAGAAGAAAGTAAGTTATTAAACAAGTCAATTTAAAACAACATTATTCTTACCTAGTCACTTACTGTTCCATTGGTTTTAGGAGAACATGGGAAATTGCCCAAAATTGACAACAAATTAAAAAGACATTTTGAATTGTCAAAACTGATTTTTTATGCACGTTCTGTTAATTTGTTTTTATTACGCATGCATCATAATCAACGATTATCGCACGCTGCAGCGTGCTTAAAATGATGTTTATGATGCGCCTACTTTCATGTCATGTCAAATGTGACAGATTAATATATTCGTCAATATATCCCTTAAGTTTAATATTTAAAACATTTTTGAGATTATGATGCATTCGTAATAAAAAATAGCGTGTGATATACGTGTATAAGAGGCCTTTAAAGCCCTTGCGACTTACAAAACACTCCGCTGCGCGTCGTGTTTTGAAATATGTCGCGCATGCTTTAAAGGCCCTCTTATACACTTATATCATAATATACTATTATTTTTCACTCCGCTCGTCTTGACCTTCTTCATCTCTACGTTTCACAGAAGTCAGTTAAAGCCATCTGTAGAGGAAAAATTAGAAAAACTTATCTTTAATATAAACTTTTATTGTGGAAAATAGTTTGCTTATGATCACTTCAAATCTATAATAAAACAACTAGGACAATAACGACAGTTTTGATCGGGCTGCGAGATGTTAAAAACCAATATTAATCTACCGGACCTAGGTAAGCTTAGTAGACTGACAGATTGGTGATTGGTTTTATTGCCTGCTTTATATGCGTGAACTCAAATTTTGCAAGTTTAAAATTGGTAAGTAAAATTTATATTTTCATAAATTTGTTGAAATGTTTAATTTTGATATTTAAAAAATGGATTTACATCACTGGACACATTGATATTGGCGCGTATTGGATAATCTCAAACCCCTATCGTAAATATTGGTCTATTGTTTTCGTTCATACAATTTGCGAAAGAAGAAATTGAACTTATGAAATATCAAATCACTTATCTTCAAACTTGTCTTATCAAAGTTAACGAAAACGTTTACAATTTAACATCAGCATTCGCATTAACTATGATTGACGGCAAAATTTGCAGTTGGCTGGCCCAATTACTCATCTCAAAACTGCCATTTGTCTCACGCAAAATCAAGTCAGATGAATAATACTAAAGTCATGATAAAACGACAAGCTGTTGAAGAAAATTTGGCATTAGGTATATCTAGCTTACACGCATGGATTAAATGCTTTGAGTGCCTACATCACATTTTACATAGACTCGAGGTAAAAATGGTGTGTCAGTGAGGCAAGTAGATAAACCGAGATAAACCGGCAGCTGATGCAAGAAGAAAGTATTCAAGAAAAACTTCGACGAGAAATGGGTCTATTAGTTGATATACGGAAATCAAATTTTGAAACAACGAATGATACACATTCTGCCAGACAGTTTTTCAGAAATTTCGCAACTTCTACGAAAATTGGACAAAATTTTAATAAAAAAAAATCCGTGTAATTCTTGTTGCTTTGGCTTATGAACTTGAGATTGACTGAAAAATTTTAATTATTTTGTCTAGTCAGATGAAGTCAGATGAATAATACTATAGCCATGATAAAGGGACAATTTGGCGTTAGATATATCTAGCTTAGATGCATGGATTAAAGGCTTTGAGTGCCTACTTCACATTTTACATAGACTCGAGGTAGAAAATGGTGTGTCAATGAGACAAGTAGATAAACCGGCAGTTGATACAAGCACAAAAAGTATTCAAGAAACATTTCAACGTGAAATGGGTCTATTAGCTGATATACGGAAATCAAATTTTGGAATAACGAATGCTAGAAATTCTTCCAGAGAGTTTTTCAGAAATTTCTCAACATCTAAGAAAATTGGACAAAATTCTAATAAAAAAAATCCGTGTAATTCTTGTTGCTTTGGCTTAAGAACTTGAGAATGACTCTGAGAGTTTTCAATTATTTTGTCTAGATACTGCCAAGTTGTATGAATTTCTGTACCCTTTATATTATATATCTCATAGTATGCACAAAATACTTATTCAAGGAGGGGCCTTCGTCATTTTCGTAATATTAGTCGAAAAACGCCCCCAGAACCTAGAAGAGACAGTCAGTCCAGCGAAGATGAGAGCGATTAATATTAATCCGGTTTTATAGACATAATTGTTTCAATATTAAATATTCAATAAGTTTGTTTAAAAATGGAATATATTTGTTTTCGATTCCCTCTTGGTTTACATGTCGCTAATTAAAAACAGAATTTGTTTGGATGCTGAAGAACAATGTCCTAAAATTATAGAAAATACTTTAACATATTAATATGTAACCGTGTAAGTTTTGCCACTTGGCTTCTTCTGGTTACCTAAAGATTTTTCTTTCTTTTTCTGTGCTGATATAAGGTCAAAAAATAATAAGATAAATAAAGTTACCACTAAAAGCGCTTTCAAATATGACATTTAGGAAATATGTTGAAGCTATCAATATGACAGTTGAAATCTCAAACTATAATTTTTATAGAACGCCACAAACAGACAGGCAGGGTAGGCAGACATAGACACTACGACAAAAATGTTTCAGATGGTCTGAAGCGCAAAACTGTATTAAAAACAAAGTACAAATCTGAGCAATATTTACTAAACAAAAATTGATCTAAATCAATCCTATGGCAACGTTAACATCATTATATCACTAAATAGTTACTAAATATATACCAAATCAATGAAATAACCTGTGAAGTAAATATATGTATATTGTCGGTAAATATTAACAGGTGAAACGAAGTGAGCTTATTTCGGGACCTGTATTAAGGCGCCAAGTTAAAATTACAAATTGCGATTAGGTCTACTGCCATAAGGCTTACAGCCGATCACAGTAAAAGCGTATCGTTCAAGTAAATACGCGCTATAAATGAATAAATAAAATAATTATCATAATATTAGCAAAATAAAGTATCTACTCGAGATAATATCAGATATCTAAAGCAAAAATTACAAAAAATAGGAAAATATATATGATACACTATAGCATATGACCTAAAACTGTTTACCGATAAGTTTAATAAGCAAAATGGTAACTATCATTCTGTGTTGGCACTGACGACCAGTCAGTCCGTTGTAAGGAGATTATGCAAGTAATCTCCTCAGGAATGGAAGCATACATCACAAATTCCATCAAGCTGTCAAAAGAAGAGCCCTGGTTTGACAAAAGATGCCAAGAGGATGGGTAGGAAACAGCAAGCCTCCAAATACCAGCAAAACCAGAACGCTGAAAGTCGTAATTATTTTGCCGAACCGAGAAACGCATGCAAACGTGTGACTGGCGAAACTAAGCATAAACACAATCAAACAGTCAGAGATAAACTTTTGCAATACACCAGTGGCTCCATGAATTTCTGGTCGGTAGCAAAGGCAGTAAGTAATTACATTACAAGAATTTCTCTCCCGCCTTTGATGTAGCAACGCGGCATCACGGCGGCAAAAGCAAATATGCTCGCCAAAATGTATGCATCGCAGTCAATCTTAAACATCCCCCAAGGCAAGGCTCTATCCACCATATTTAACAATAACACAACCATGGCAGAAGCTAAGTTTCATTACCGTGATATTCGTAAAATCCTCAAAGAACAAGAACCGCAAAAGTCGTCAGGACCGGGCGCAATACCTGCCATTATGTCAAAAAACCGGGCTAGCGAACTAACACCCATATTTTCTTCACTTTTTTCTCTGTCTTATCGAAAAGATATTTATCCATCTCCTTAGAAAATCGCTCGAGTGTAACCTGCCCCAAAAAACGCCTAGAAACAATCGCCTTCGAACTACCGCCCAATTGCCTTGCTTCCAATTATCACCAAAGTCATGAAACATGTAGACACTCAGCAACTACTCAAGTACCTCCAGACGAACAGAATACTTAACGATAAACAATACGGCTTTTGCAAAGAGAGTTCGACATGGAATATATTGAGAACTGCGAAGAATCTCGAGCGATTGCGTTGGAGATTTCGAAGGAATTCGTCAGAATTTGACATGATGGAATGTTCAACAAACTGCCGTCTTTCAGAATGCCAGCCTCTTTCTGTAGCTGGCCTGCCAGTTTCTTTAAGAACCGATCTCTGCATGTTTCAGTTGATGGGCATATCTCAGACACATTCATCATTAACACGGGCGTGCTCCAGACGCAATACTTTTACCACCTCTGTTCCTAATCTACATTAATGACCTGCTGACCGAAACCAATAATCTTGGTTGCAGTTTTGTAGATGGCACTGCCCTTGTCTCCTATTTTAGATTAGAAAAACCTTTACTAGCGACTGAGTCTTATCACCGCAAACTGAAGCAGATTACAACACTTAATTACGATCTGAGAAGGTTCGAACTTGGGGCGACAGATATTTCGTTCAGCAAAAAGCCAATTTGCCACGTTTACCAACAAAGCCAATACGGCGGGCCCTGACATCATTATGGCATGATCGACCATTCTTTCACCCTAGTCTGTTGGATTACTGGTTGTCTCGGCCAACAGCAATATGTATGGAATGATCACGTTGCTAACATCGCAAAATCAGCCAACATGCTTGGTGCGCTATTTCGCAACAAAAAACGCAGCAGCGGATCTTGCCCTATAAAGTGCAAATAAGTCGTAGATATTGCTCACACACCTGGGGCGTCCCACCAAATCACACCATAAAACTGTGTGTCTCGTGGGCGACCAGGAGTTGACCTAAGATCTGGATAGTCTGGAACACCGCAGACATGTGGCCGAGATTTCCATTTTTTAAAACATTGTTTTTATGACAGGTGTACCCAGGAGGCTCGCCTCATCCCGCCCCCAGCAACGCTTGTGAGACAATCACCCGCAAGAGCTGTTCCGCCCGTAGCACAATTGGAAACACATAGCACAACGCTTTATAATCACTCCTTTGTCTGGAGCACTGCATCACTATGGAACTCACTTAAAGAACATCTGTTTCATCCAAATTACAACCTACAGCTATTCAAGAACCGTGTCAACCAATACCTTCGTACACATATCGTTCCCCGAGTGCCATAGGATCTCCTTTTAGTGTGTGTGCCACTGCCATAAAAAAGAACAATATACGATAACAGACGACCTACAGTCGTTCAACGGTAAGTTAATAAAACGAATACGATAAGTAATTATGTGGCTTTTAGTAAGAGCATCACATTGAGGTAAATGTACGCAAGAGAAACAGGTTTAGTCCATCAATTACTGTCCTGATATGTAAGAAAATATCAGATACGGTGAAGAAGATAATAAGTATCAATTAATGAAACGATAAAGAGCGGTAATTGAGACAATAGAAGGTCATCATCTACCCACATTCTTTGACGTTAAATTTGAAACAAAATTAAAACAGAGAAGTGCCTACTTGTATCTAGTAGATTTTTGCAGACTTGTAACCACCGGCGTTTTCTGCGAAGTTACGTTTCTACCATGTGGTCGTACCACTTCGACATAAAGGCCTCTAACTAGCGAAATGGAACCGGAGAATCCTCTAGGTCTGCATAAAACAGGCCACTGTAGGACGTTCAGCCTCAGTAGAGGAATTTCTGCCCCGCGGAAGGTTCCTAGTTAAATTATAAATAATTTTAAGTATTCAATATTTACACACTAACACGTAACAAACCTTTTTTCCATAGGAAGGGTAACCACACAATTAGTAAAATACCATTATTAGGCAATATGGCCGTTAATTCGTTTAAATACACAGGCCAGCACATTTGCCAATTTATCTCAAGACAAAATCAGGCGGTAATTAGGCCTGATGGTCGAAAATATCTTCGAGAATTTTACATTTCAAAACTGGTCGTTTTATCCTCCTGCACGTTTCGTGCTTCCAGTCGAGAAGGCCAAAGAACCTATCGTTTCCAAAAAATAATATCTACGACATCCGACAAGAGGGCGCTCCAAATGGAATCATTGCTTCGAGCACTGGTCGATACTGGTGGGTTGCACTCGAAAGTAAAGTAACGACAGTATGGACAATACACATTGATCGGTAAAAGGGAAGAAACCATACTATCAGATTCTGCAGCAATTACAACGCTACAGAGCTAGGCGTTATATAGAATGCACTTATCGGAATATTGTCTACTAAGTAAGGCATATTTCATCGCCCATTAAATATGAATGAAGATTTTGCTGCATATATAATTAGAGTGTCTTGTGCCCTACACAACTACGTTAGGGAAAGAGACAGAAATCAGTATGACGAAACTTTACGAATGCATGGTTTTGAGGAGGTAGAAAGGACAACTAACTCTACATGTACAAATCTACTTACTGCTTTATAAGCACCGAGTTGTGATAGCATTTTCTGGATGCCGTCTACACGGAGTGTAACATATTACGTGTAGACGCGGCTTACTTAAGGCTTCTCTGATCATGAGAGTTTTGTAGTGATTCTCTGACTACTTATCTGGTGTTGTTGAAATAGATGGAGTATAATAAGTGGACTTAGCAGAGCGGCGCTGTAGCTGGCTCGTTCTGAGACGGTTCTTGTGCTCCTGAATTCTAGTAGAAATTCCTCCATTTTTCTGCCCTATATTTGATTTTTGGCAGTTCCCGCAATGTATGCTATACCTGCTTGTTTTTCTAGCTTAGGGTTAATAAGGCTAAGATAATTTGTTCCTTGAAAATTGGTTTGATCAAATGTTTCTTTAGAATCCTCCCGACTTTGTCTATGACTCCCTTTATATGCGTAAAAATGACTTTTTTATATTATTTTCTTTGTTGTTTCCCTATTTCTTTTTTGCTAAATTTTAATGATATATTGTTTTCCTAATACTGTTTCCGTAGTAGCCATTTTGTTTAAGGTCGTTTCTTCGGCAAATTACTATATGCAATCGCTCTTCGTGGATATGTACTGTTTTAATATGCCATATACTACGGTAAAGGACGCGGCCATAGTTGGTCTGTTCTAGAGTTTGGTTGGCAGTTTAAGCTTTATGATTATTATTATTATTATTATTATTATTATTATATTATTATTACTATTAATTTATTTTATATTGAAGAGCATCCACCACTGTGTACCCAGTATCATTATTGCCTATTACATCTAATAAAAACATTCACAACTAAAAACGGCACTAATTATTTTCATTTTAATAGCGTTTCGTTATTGGAGAGTATTTATTTGAATTTGAATGAAGTGTTAAATTTGCTCGCTAAAGGCTCGAATTGCCAATTTACTGGCAAATTTCTATTTTTATTGCACAAACTGCGATATTTACAATATCGTATTTATGTAGCTATATTATTTTTTCGTTAGCCAGTTGCAATTTTGATATATTATTCTACTGTAAAAAAGCGGACCTGACCGAATATAGTTTTATTTAGATGAGCAATAAGATATACATTACGTATATCAACTCTTTTTTTTTAACTACGAAAAATTGACTTGCCACCATTGTATCATGCAGTAATGGTATTGCCAGTTTGTATTATTGAAGAACGAATTACCTATTAAATTTCTAGTTGAATAACCACAAAGCCAAATGATGTTCATGTTTAGGGAAATAAATGTCTTCCGAAAAACTTTAATGAAAACGGGAGACTTAAACTATTTTAAGGTAAGAAAAAAAAATGCTTTAAAATACAAAATGATTATAAAAGCCTAATAAAAAAATTACATTTTGCTGTTAATTTGAGAAAACATCTACTTGAAGTCGAAATTTACAAAATATCATCTTGAGAATCGCATAGCCTATTATTAATTTCGGAAAGCGACTGTGCCTTCAAAGCAAACACTATCCAAAATGAATGGATAAAGCTCTTGAGCAAACTTGACCTACATCTCCGAAAAACAGATAATGGGTTGCGGTATTTTAGTTTGATAGTGCAGGGCTCGTATTTCATATAAAAGATAAACACAAATTTTTGGGAGTAGAGGTTTGTGATCTCGGCACTTGGTTAGTTAAATATCACTGAGAAATCTAGATAAATGTTGGTGCACTATTACGTCAAATAATACAGCGTATTTGCGGACAATAATAAACTACATCAGTTGCACATGGCTGCGCTGTAGTTTTGACTTAAAAAAAAATATTCAGGGATTTGTTGCAAATTAAAGCGATTTTACGGTACACATATTCTTCTTTCAGTTGTTGAACGAATCCAGTGGTTCGAACATTATTTATTAAAAATGTATCTATTTCTTAAAGCCTTGCCCATATCAGCTATATTAAGGTAAAGCTAACTGGACCGCAGAACTAACTGGAGAAGAACCTTTTCTTCAAATTAAATCTTATATAAGTTTTTAACTATTGCCTTAATTTCCTTCATATTTCGATCAAATGGTAGACGCTTTTATCTTTATCATCATCTGCTATCTATTTTGAAAAAAACTTAATTCATTTGCTGTTGTACAGAATATAAACAAAAGCTGCATTTTGCGTGAAATTACTGAAAGACAAATTTTATAACTGGATTTTCTCTCCCACTCGTTTACCACCGCCTGTTCCAACGCAAACACAGGTTAACACTAATCACAGTTCTGCCTAACTATTCTTCCCTGGTTGTCCCACCGATGTTCTATGGGATTTGGGTCTGGACTCATTGGGAGTCATTCTAGTCCTTAAAAACAAATCAACCTCGGTACTAATTGGGTCTTCGTTCTTATATCTTGCAAAATACAGAACAAATAGTAAGCTTTAGATTTCTGTACTCTCCCTCTCTCTACAGCCACATTGGTTGTTATATAAAAAAAATTGTGTGTTAAAGACCACGCCAGAGAAGTGAAAACTTAGAAGAGCATCAATAATTATATAATATTGTTGAAATAATGCCTAGTAATTCTGGATATATGTGGCCGAGCGTGAGGAGAAACATTTCTCCTATAAAAGGCAACATGTTTTTCCAAACGCTCTCTAATGTACCTATTAGCCTTAACGCCCCCCCCCCCCATAATATTTTCTGGGAGGGTTTCCAAAAAATGTCTCCATACCATCATACCTTCAATAGCAAATTGTACCCTAGGAGAGGCACAAATTGGAGCATAGCGTCCTCCGAGCTTTCTCCACCCTCTTTGGCGACCATCTAAGAAATATCACGTACGAGACTCATTTGTAAAGAGATCGCTTCGTCAATCGTTCATATCCCAATGTGCATCCGTTCGAGACAATTACAAGCGCTGTATTCGATGAACTGCATTCTCCATAGGACCTATTGTAGCAAGTATGCGAGATGATAAATGTTGCTCTCTTAACCTTTTTTGTACGGTGTTAGGTAAATCTAAGATACCGCAATAGGGCATTCTTCTAGCCAAAGCTGTAGCAAAGATATTTCGCTCTAGAAGATCTTGAAGTCGAAGAAATCAATTTTCAACTACGTTTATGACTCTCTTTCTTCCATGCTCCACCCTTTTTGGGTAAAAACAAGTTCCTTTAAATCTCTTTAGCTGCGTCGCACGGCATATATCGAGTTTGTGCTACTTGTTCTGGTCTCACTGTTAATTTTGCTAAATAAATAACATTTTTGTCGTTAACAGAATAACTATCTTGCATGGAAAAGTTGAGATTTAAAAATCTTGTACAAATACTAATTCAGTTGCAAATTTTGTCCACAGGGTATGGTTAAGGTAAAAGGCTATGTTTAGTTATAAAGCAGCAAATCAATCAGAACTTTATGCAAAATCGATAGCAGATAATGATAAAGACAATTTGATAAAAATATTATCGAAATTAATACAAAAGTTAAAAAGTTATATAAGATTGAATTTGTACAAAATTTTGTTTGCCCTATTAATTCTGCGATCCAGTCTAGTTTATTAATACAGTGTGCTCTAAAGAAATTGGCTGATTAGTTAGAGAAAAGAACGTTGATCTATGATAATACTACTGATAATACTACCACCTATAATTATACGGCACTTAAGATTAAGTCGTCCAATGAAAATATAGTAAAAAATGATACCACTCTGAATGTAGCTATACACTACAATTAGTTCACAATCTTACAAGTTGTGATATGCCATATTTTAAATTTTTTATATTTGTTCTTAAAGGTCTCCGGATAAGAGTCTAATCACTTTATTTATTGCCAAGTATCATATTAGACTGAAACGCGATCTCTTGCAAACAGGAATATCACCGGCATCATTTTGTTTAAAAATTCTGTTCAGGAACAAAACGTTAGCTTGATCAACTAGTCTCTATGATATATGTTCTCCACGCTTAGACTGCTTTTCCCATTGATTTGGTGTTATCAAGTGTTTCGATATGGTTTCTAACTGCATGCACCAAATACATGATGTATCCTGCTGCACTCTACACGAGCATCTAGTAATAAATTAACTTGCAATATCTTCTTCAGTGCAGTCAAACAATTAAATTTTGTTTCTCTTCAAACGATTAAATTTAAACAAACTTTCGTTAGTAAGTGGGACAACAAAACAAATGCCTATATGTGAATTTAAAAACTTAATACTCAAAAGTAAAACCTGTAGCTGCTTAGGTAACAAATCCACCCGATGTGCTTCCACCCATTCTGTTACCCGGCGAGCAGTATGGATGGGGGCAGTTATCTTGCTGGCAGACGAACCCATTCGGATACATCGCGCGTGCTTTTGGAGGCATGATATTTTCTAAGATGTTCATGTATTATTCAGTGATGAATCTACCGGCTACTTTTATGCACAGCCCTGCCTAACCAGCTCCCATGCAACTCCAAACATTGACAGACAATCTTGAGGGCTTTTCACTTTATGAGTGTAAATTTTTTCACCTCTATACCTAGGTGGCCTGTATACTCTTAAGCCGCCATTATAGAATGAGAGAAAGCTATACTTTTTACCAAAAATTTACGTCCCCAACAAGATATTCCAGTCACCAACCTGTTGTTCTTACATTAGTAAGGAATGGTTTCTTGGCTACAAAACGACTTCTTCGATTAGAGAGACGTTTAATTCTTCTACGCGCTGTACTGGCAGAAGCTGGAAACGGTATTGTTTCTTGCATCAGAAGCGCTTCGGAAAGGATGTTCATCGAAGTAACGGATTAAATTATCGTTCTGATTTTCAGTTATTCTCATTGATGGCCACTACCTGTCTTTCTTGCGACGATCTGTATCGTACGCCATTTCACATAAACATTATGCACCGTAATATTCAGTTTCCCACCATACATCAAATATGCTTAGAAATTTAAGTAGAAGCCAAAAATTTTATAAACAATAGGGAGTTTCATTCAAAATGTAATTTTGTTTGACAACCCTGTACATAAGCAAGCGACGATTAAAAAGATACAAAAACGAATAAAGATCATTCTACTAGGAACAACTTTTGTATTTAAATTTTTTTGCAACCACCACCGTAGTATTTGAGATAAGGTCAACCCTCTTGAACGGGCCACCCTGTACATACAATCCGTGAAAGCATATATAACATCTTAAATATAGATCAAATGAATATACAGTTATTAATAAGAAAAATTGTAAATTCAGTTTTCGACACTTGCATCTTCTACCCCAATTGAATAGCTGCAATATTATTAAGCTTAGTCAACAGTGTTAATCCTATTGATTATGTTGATATATTTCGATTACGGGCATCACTAAATGTAAGATAATATGCAATGATTCTCCGTATAAAGCATATTCAAATTGCGTATTGATGTCGCATTATGTAAATAAAGCTTATGATATGTCAATTGCATTAGGAAAGATACAAAGACAATCATTCGATTGTCCGCCCCATTTCTCAGGTTCACTGAACAAAAGAGCTCTTTGAAACAATCTGCTTTCATAAATTTAGCTTACGAAACATGTTTATAAATAAATCGCAACAAAGACTTGGTTTTATTGTTACTTTTTGTAGCAGCTCTTCATACAATAATTTTTAACTATTTCATCTTTACTGTTGTTTCCTTAATCTTTACCCTTTTTGGTCAATTAATCCAAAACTTACTGAGGACTTGCAACTCTATAAATAGGCAATTATTAATATTACATTGCCTCACAGCTGTAAAAAAAACATTGAAAAGGTTTCTGTTATCCTAGTAAGGGGCTATCATATCTTAAAAAAGTGCACGCTACATCATAGGCGTCAGAGATCGTGTTAGAAAGTTTGTTTATTTCTACTTAAATTTGGTCATTAGGTACCGGGATCGGTTCAAATAACTGAAATGGATTGGAACTAACTGAAAGTACATTGGAACTGGAACATTTTACAAAAATTAAAGTAAGTTAAAACAAACCAAAACGAGCCGAGTTTTAACGACTAAGCAAAACTAACCAAAAACATTAAAATTGGTTATTACGACTAATTAAAAATAACCAAAAGCACCAAAAAGGCTAAAACGTATGGGAACAGATTAAACATATTAACGTAAGTTGAAACTAACCCAAATTAACTGAATTTTGGCGACTAACTAAAATTAAATAAAATTAAATATAAACTAAGCAAAGCTGTTTAAGTAAAAATTTGAAAATGTTGCAATTATTTTATATTTCAAAGTATTTTTGTCGTGTTTTTTGGTGTATCAAAGTGTTTTTTTTTTTAAATAATGATCTTTCAATAATGCCTTTAGGCTGATATTTCATACCAAAACACTAAATCGCTGAGAATCATGTCACGTGTAACTAACTGTCTAGGAAAATTAATGATTTAGTTTGTTTTGGATATTCAGCGAGAGTCTATCTATGTGAAAGTGATACTAAATTTGCTATATATTTATAGAAATTTGCAATTTGTTTAAATTCAGGGATTTCTGATATTTGGCTCTCTATGCCCCGCTAAGGTTAGCTAATGATTTTTTTATCAAGAAATTTTTTTCGCAAATTGGACCCACATACCCGCAAGCAAGATGTTGGAGAGCTAATAAATTTTATTGATGAAATAAATGATGGTGACGAAAACTATGATATTTTATAAGAGTGTGATCTTATTGATTTTCGTATTATTACCTCCAGATGTCCAGATGATAGTCAAGATAGCGACAAGGGCGACGGCCAAAATGTCGAAGAGGAGGCATTTTGTACATGACTTAAGAAAAGGGATTTAGAGACAACCTGCTACGCTGCTGTTATAAAAAATTGTGACAAATTGAAATGAATCTAGGCACCCAAAGCTAAGTTTACAGAATTAAAAATATAAGTTGATTCACTCCGCGCCATCGTCAAATTCCACTCCGCCGCTCCCCGCCTGCCCGGTAGACTGGTGCCAGTCCACAGTGGAGAGCTAGGCGATTTAAGTTTATTTTAAATTTGCGGTTTGTTTTTGTGGATTTCTGAGTAAAATGTCTAGTCGAAAATCGAAATATTTGTGCAGTAGTTGATTGTGAAAGACGAATGGCAGGCAATAATCGCTCTTACAAAAGGGTAGGTATTTATTAGTTTATTATAAGCTTTTACTTAACTTCACTAGTATGTTTGGGTCAAATCATACAAGTTAAATTTGTCCTTCTTCCCATCAATGTTCTATATTAATATCGATTTATAGTGAGTACAATAGAATATGTAATAAAAAAAAGCTTGTAGGGGTCGGGCCTGGAAAAGTGCCTTAGAATTTATACGATCCCACAAATATGCGAACGATACACCAATGCAACGTCATAGCCGTATTAGAATTTGTGGTTTGCATTTTAATGAAAACAGTTTTGCGAATTCTTCTAGGAGCTGTACACATTCATATGCTGTTCCATCAACCGTGTTACCGACTAAAAAAGGTAACTTTTAATCAGATTTTGTGCATTTGCAAAATAATGTAAGATGGGTGCAAATATATGTTTATCTAAAAGTCTATTACCTTAAATTTTGTGCTAATTAGTTATTGTGGTAAAATTAACGAAATATAGAAATTGCTAAAATGTAGACAATTAGTTTTGCAAAACTATGATAATATATTTTACAAATTTTATTTACATATACAATCGTATTTACCGTAATTTTTTAAAAATGTGCTGAATAGGGCCTTTACCTTTTCATATTTTTCAAAATTTTAATGAAAACATATTTCATTATTTAAATACCACCATTTATTACTTACTAAGCGGGAAATTTGTGTTGAAAGTTGAGTCCTCAGCTCGCCTTTGATATGGCGATTTTATTGAATTGGCGCTTAGTGTACCAACTTATATTTTAAATTCTGTAAACTGTGCCCAAAGTATCAGCAAGCAAATAGATGAAGACATTATACCGCGTTCAGTTTTAGCTTAAAAAATCAGGAAAGCAACTACAGTGTCCGTAAAAGAAAAAAGGATAGAAGATATCAAACAAAATTACTGAACACGACTATAGAGAAATTAAAAATTCCCAAAACTTCCTTGTTTCTTATCGCAGATAAAACATAAAAGAACGACAGCCTAGCACCAATAGATTTATTCGAGGTGTTTTCCCAAAGGAATTTGTACAGTTTACTTGCGATGAAACTATAAGTATGAGGGACCACAACTTCTCTTTATACTCTAGGGAAATGTACATTTATTCTGGAATTCTAATTTTGTCAGGGTACAACAAGCTTCCTTTCAGAAGGATGAGTTGAGAAACGAATTCGGATATATACAATCATTTAGACAGCATTTAGAGCAACAACATGTCTGGAAATCAGTTTGGCTTTATACATAGTTACCAACACATCAATAATAATACCAAAATTGATCCTAACAACAAGCTGTACAAGATTCAACCACTTATCGACAGAGTAAATAAAATCTTCCAATTATTATTAGCAAAATCTCTTGGCAAACCCTGAGATGAGGCAATGGAGCAGGATCACGGTCGGCAGCATAAGTAGATATGGTTTGAAATGTTGGTGTCATGCCATATCGGAATGCTATTTGCTAAAGTTTAACCTATACTGTGGAGTTAGTGATAAAAAATTCATCAAGTTGTTGAAGTGATCGGTAGCAGAAAAAACTATGCCGTGTTTCGGAAGTGATCGGTAGCAGAAAAAACTATACCTTCCGGTAGCATATTTTTCATTAATGACTTCTTCAATTTATTGGCACTTTTGAAAACTTTAACAATTGTGCCGATACAAAATATATGCTATTTTGTACCGGCACAATTACGTCAGATAGTGGGAAAAGCATTTGTTGAAAGACCTAAAAAAGGAGTCATGTAGAAGATTTCACGTCTTGCAGGTGGCTGACTGATTTACTTGCTTGGTAAAATGATATGATCACAGTTAGGTTACTCTCGGTGCCATCGTAAACATTGAACATATTTGTCTAAAAGGTCCAATGCAAGCGTTGGTCAAGTAAAGCCGATGCTCGGTTCGATCAATTTGTATAAACACAGAATGATCTATTTGTCATTCTAAAAGGTTTTTAGCGTATCCGAAAACGCTACAAAAATGGTGCTGCATCAG
The DNA here is from genome assembly GCA_016904865.1 of Pissodes strobi. Taxonomy (NCBI): domain Eukaryota; kingdom Metazoa; phylum Arthropoda; class Insecta; order Coleoptera; family Curculionidae; genus Pissodes; species Pissodes strobi. The sequence continues at coordinate 519,368 of MU181983.1, forward strand.
TGAAACCATGGTAAATATATGGATCCTTTACTAAAACTGAGCTTTATCCACAATACCGAAACAGAATTTTTGCACTCGACGCGCGTTTC
>MU181983.1:529456-551669 GCA_016904865.1 Pissodes strobi
TGTACATGTACTTGTTCATGTATAAAAAAAAGTAACTTGTCATAATCATGTAATTACAACTTGGGAATTAAATTACGGTGTGTGTAAGTATCGGTGAAGGAAAAAGACTTGTTTCATTTATTTGTGAATAGAACATTGCTTTTCCTTAAATAGTAATTAATTTTAAAACGAAAGCAACACAGAACAAAATGAATGGCGATGAATGACAGCCGACAGTAAATCCCCGTTCGGCTAATAACCGGCAGCCGGCAATAAATCCCCGAACGCATATTGTTCATATTGCTGACAAACCTGGTACAGGGTGATTCCCTTTTAACTTTTTTATTTTTAGTGTCAAAAAAAATTAAAAGTATGGTTATGTAGGTACTGAAAATTACTTTTTTCTGCGTATAATAAATATTGGAAAAACAAAAAGTTAATTTTTTTCAATGGATCACCCTATATATGAATTTATTTTTCGATTTCTCGTAAAATTCTAAGCATAATTTATGTATGATGTTATACCTCTAGAGTAGTTTCACAGCTATAAACGGTTGAAAATCGATACTTTGGCTACTTTTCACCTTGGTAGCAAGAAGGCCATTAAAAATGGAGTAAAATGAATTTCACATTCCTATCTCATCTTTCTAAGAGCTATCTGATGGTGCTAATTGATGGTACCTACCCAGGTATCAGATTTGGTACCCATGGTACCGCCTGCCAGTCCCTTTCAGTTCCTGAAAAGGAAGATAGGAATGTGAATTCATTTTACTCCATCTCTAATGATCTTCTTGCTACCAACTGAAAATTAGCCAAAGTACTAATTTTCAACTGTTTATAGCTGTGAAACTACTAACTCTAGAGGTATAACATCATACATAAAATATGCTTAGAATTTTACGAGGAATCGAAAAATAAAATCATATATAGGATGATCCATTGAAAAAAATTAACTTTTTGTTTTTCCCTGAATTCTGATCATTTTTCCAATAGTATATTTCATTACCAGTCCGGAAACTAGGCCTTTCCGGGAAGCGCACGACAGTTTCTGGTGTGAGGCGTAGCCGAACACCGGAAGTCGTGCGAGCATAGGAAACGCTGTTTCTGGACGTGTAATGAACGATATTTTTCATAATACCTCTCTGAAATCAAGACATAAACATAAAATTATTATAATTTGCATTATAAGATCCTTTACACTAATAGTGCACTATATAAAAATCGACCTTTCCCATTGGTCGATCCGCATGGCCCTCCGCTCGCTTCGCTCGCTACGGGGGCTCAAGAAAAGGAAACTAACCAGGTGCTAACCCAATCTAACCCAAGACATACCCAAACTCAAGAAAACGAGCTGTTTAGAAACACAATCTTTAAAAAATATATATAAAAAAGCAACGGGGTTCGAACCCGCGTTTTCCAGGTGAGAGCCAACGATCTAAACCTCTACACTATAAGAGCTCTTGATAGAAATCGATTGCATCACGCAGACATATCGTAATACGAGATGGATCGACCAATAGGAGGGGTCGATTTTTACATAGTGCACTATTTGTGTAAAGCATCTTTAAACGCTTATAATTTTACCTATCCAAAATCATGTCATAATACATTTTGTATTCAAATGAAAGCAAACGTCAAACTTGCAAGACAAGCAAGACAGGTATTTATCCAATATTCATCAAGCGTTGCTATGGAAATGTGTTTGTATCCCTTGTTGTAATTGAATAGGCAGCTAATTTTGAAGTATTTGTGACAAGTAATGTCAGAATAAATAAAATAATTTCACTTAAAATTAGACTATTGACGCTAAAATGTACTAGATTAATCTTGTAGACTGCATCGCTGTATAACTTTAACCCAATTTATTATACTTTATGCTTATTCTGTGACTAAATAACTGCAAATTTAGCACTTAAAATCAGGGAGCGGGAAAACTTTTCCCGCTCCCTAATTAGGGACCGGAAAAATTTTTCCCGTGCCCGGACCGAAAAGACTTACTTTCTTTGCTCTACAGAGACGTCGAAAATTATAGTTTTCAGAAAGGTATTATGAAAAATTTTTTACACGCAGAAAAGAAGTATTTTTCAGGACCTACATAACTATACTTTTAACTTTTTCGGGACACTTAAAATAAAAAAGTTAAATTGGGGCTACATTATCGGGGATCACTCTGTACAGGGTGTTCACCCATAATGTCCCCCCCTTTGACTTTTTTAATTTTGAAGCTACAAAAAAAAATAAAAAACACAATTGTAGGGTTTTTAATGTAGTTTTTGCACATGTAAAGGTAAAACAAAAAATTTTACAGTACACAGGGTAGATCGAAAAGACCCATTTTTTTTAAATCAAGCCCCCATTTTTTATTCGATTTTTTTGATTCTACGTAAAATTCCAAGAATTTTTAATGTAACACGCTATATGCCTATTCCTAATACTTTAGGAGTTATTGACAGTTGAAGTCGCTATTTTGTTTGTTCTTTTATTTCTTCTGGCAACAGCCACCTAAGAATATAACTTTTTGCTTTGGGATTTGGAACCTTCGGCAACATGCACTAAAATAGAGTTTTATCGACAATACCGAAACAGAATTTATGCACTCGACGCGCGTTTGCATCATCAGGAGATGATTAAACATGTTAGCATCATCTCCTGATGATGCTAACATGGCTAGTGAAACGCGCGTCGAACGCATAAATTCTGTTTCGGTATTGTGGATAAAACTCTGTTTTAGTTAATGTAACTTTTTGTTTAGCTTTTGAAGTTATTGGTGTGTAAATATTGAGTTTCCTCAATTCGACCTCATTGCTTCGAGTAGTGCTTTTGTATCTTCTGTTATAGTGTGTAACATGAAATATCCTTAGAATTTAAGGTAAAATCGAAAAAATCGAATAAAAAATTGGGGCTAGATTTTAAAAAATGGTTCGTTTTGATCAACCCTGTATACTATACAATTTTTAATTTTTTTTTACGTGTGCAAAAACTACATAAAAATCCTACAATTTTGTTTTTTATTTTTTTTTGTAGCTTAAAAATTAATAAAGTTAAAGGGGGGGGGGGGGGGGATGAGTGGAGACCCTGTACATTACAACAAAATACAGTAAATAACGGTAAATTACGGTAAATAACGTTAATTATTTAGTACGAGAACCTATGTAAATTATCAGTAAATTACGGTAATTAATTTCTGGTAATTTACGGTAAATTACAGTAAATTACCACGGTAATTTACCAGCTCACATCACTGATTGTGACAGTTGACGGAACCCATCGTCTAGGATTAATCCAACGATATTGCTGTACTTCACCTATTCTGTTATTATAACAAATGGGTTGAACTACTTAAAGATTTTCTTTCTCAGAGTAATCAATTTGTTTTGCTAAATGTTTCAATTTTAAGTAAAACGAAACAATCGACATATATACTATACTGAAGTTTGTACAACGCCTCATCAATTCAATATGTAAAAATTTTAAACTAAAATAATTCAAAAACGGCATGTCCAAATATCAACAACTTATACATTTCTGGTATTAGGGGAAAGAGATCTCTTATCGTAGCAAACTATCGATTGCTTTAAATTTTTTTGACGCGCATATGTTTTTTCACATGTTTAAAAGAGAATACGGAATAAGTTATGCAACTTTTGTATGAAACTATTACTAAAACTTTATTATGAGATTTTTTATTGTCAGCTATAATTTCACCATTATGTAATATTACTCAACATCTTGTATATAAACTTAATTTCTAAACACCCAAAATAATTTAAACATCTCAAGAAAACAAAATATGTATAGAAGCAATGTTAATTTATCTACGTGTAATAGTTTTGCAGCTGAACACATATTTTTTTACTAACGTGCGCAAAGAACTAACTTTATTCACGACTCGCAGTGCGTAAAGTGAAGTTTAATGCACTAGTACGTAACGTAGTCTCTCCTAAATATTGATGTAAAAAATTATGGAAATGTCTTTACGGAAACCCTAGAAAGGCTGTGTGATAGATGCATTTGAGGGGATATCCTATCATACCATGGTATCCATCCAAACCAACACGCATATCAGGCTGGAAAGTCTGAGAAAAAAACAGCAATTCACTGCGTAGTTCAAATAATTGAAGAAGCCTTGCACCAAAGAGAATGCGCTCTCCGAGCGTTTCTCGAGATTGACGGATCTTTTGATAAGCCTACTTTTCAAAGCGAAAATACTCAGGAACAAACCATAGAGTCCCATGCACCATGAGGCGCTGAAATCGCCAATATGCTGAAACTTAGAGCAGTAAACCTACCTATAGGTAATAGAACTGTTACAGCACGTATGCCCCTAAGGAAGGATACTCTCCCCGTTGTTTGGATTGTGATCGTAAACAACCTCAAAGAAAACCTGAACAAAGCAGGACTCTTTGTGATCGAATACGCTGATGACATAACAATCATTGTTGTGGGAAAGTTCGAAGAGGTTCTATCAGAGTTAATAAAAAGAGCTTTCAAAATAGTAGAGAGACAGTGCAACGAAAAACCAACTTTCGGTCAAACCCAATAAAACAGAACTTGCCCTATCTACAGGAAGGAAGAAAATGATATTCAATCCACGTTCTTTGTTCGAAGTACAACTCAAGCTATCAAAAGAAGTAAAATATCTGGGAATCATCCTAGATAAGGAGCTTAACAGGCCGTGCCACCTAGATCTTAAGTATGAGAAAGCTGTCCGAGCCTTTTACCAGTGTAGGAGAGCGATAGGGTCAACACGGGGACTGTCACCTAAAATCCCATACTGGATATACACAGCTGTCATCAAGCTTATGTTTGCAAATGGCGCACTAGTTTGGTGGCCACGATCAGGAAAAATAACAGCTCAAGCCAAAATATCCAGCCTTTAAAATTTAGCATGCACAGCAATCACTGGAGCAATGAAAACCACTCCCACCAAGGCAGTGGACGTACTTTTGAACCTGTGTCCGTTTGATGTTTTCGTGAGAAGTGAAGTACAGGTAACCGCAGTATGCTTCAACTCCACGGGTACGTAGAGGGAAAAACGCTGGGGACCTCGACACGCAACAGCTCTAATCGAGGCATACCGTGTACAACCAGCTATGAGAGTGAGCACATACCTTGTGGTCGGAGATTATATTTTCGACAAAGGGTTTCAAAATCGAACTAGACTCAATACAGGATCGGTCACTAACTTATGACATCCGCATCTACAGGTACGGATCTAAAAGAACCTCAGCAGCTGACGTAAGTGTTTATATACCCGAACTCGACATACAAATGCAGATACCACTAAGTAATCTCAGCACAATATTCCAAGCTGAACTGTCTGGCTTAACGATGAGTGCTGGAAAAGTGACAGAGAAACAAATCACAAACAAAGATATACTGTTCGTCATAGACAGCAAGACAGTTGTAAAAAACACTCAACAAAATGGAGCCCAGAAGCTTGATGGCTAAGGAGTGCATAAAATCACTAAACCAAATATATGCAGAAAACAGAGTAAACATCGCCTGGAAAAAGGGGCACAACGGAGACCATGACAATAAAAGCGCAGACACTCTTGCCAAGAAAGCGTCTCGTAAAAAACCAATTGATGCAGAACCAATACTACGACTCACCATGGACACTGTTCGCGAACAAATTAACCCTTAACTACGGAGGTGCCGTCTGAGAGGCGGTGTGAAAGCGAAATACCTTCATTTGTCAAAAACGGTAACGTTCACAAGGCCGTTACCTCATGTATTCCTAGCGGGTTTGGTGGTTGACCAGTACAAAAAATATTAGATATCTAAGACTTGAAACAGGTCAGTTCCCTAGAGATCTTCTCGCGAAGCAGTTTGATAGACGGCACGTCCGGGTATACGTAATAAAATCGGTCGGAAAATTTTCGCACAAATATGGCCTGACCGTCAAAACCAGTTCGCTTTAGTGATGTAAACTATGAAGAAACACTTCGAAAGTGATATACAAAGCAGACGCTGATGCTGCTAGTGATATTGACGATGTCCCTGGCGAGGATTGCGAGAATTCTGAGTATAGCACCTCAGAACAATCAGCTGACAGCAGTGATGAAAGTGAAGATGACGAGTCACTAATAAATCGAGATATATAAAAAAAAAATATGTCAATTATTATTTCCAAGAAAGAAAAACCGCGTGCCAAGATATTTGTGCTTCAAATGCAAAACGCCGGACGGTATGTTTATAGTGTATGAGGCGTGAACTGCACCGCTGAAATATTTTAGTTTTAAGTATTCGTTGTGCATTATTTCTTCCTAGTTTTTCACTACTTTTTTTAAAGTGTTTTATGTAATAAATACATTCAAATTATAGCAGTGCACTTTTTTCATTTTAACCGCTCTCGAGTTGAAGCATACCGAAAAGAAGTGGCTTTGTGATTATAAAATTGGTACGTGTTCTAAGAAACTATTTATTAAAGTACTTCGTAAAACTTAAAAGATTATCTAGAAGTACCAGTTACAAAATTATTAGGGCTTTATGCCGCAATATCTGCAGTAGTCTGCCAGACGGCACGTCCGAGTTTATGCTCCGAACATCGCACCTCCGTAGTTAAGGGTTAAAACAACGGCAATTCGAGAATGGAATACCAAGTTGAAAACGGCAGAAGGGCTGTGCCACTCCAAAGCAATCCTAACAGGTCCTGGTAAATGCAAAAGAAGATATTTTCAAAAACTACGAAGTAAAAACTTGAAAATAATGACATAAATATTTTCCGGTCATTGCAATACTACGACTCACCATGGACACTGTTGGCGAACAAATTAAAACAAGAGCAATTCGAGAATAGAATATCAAGTTGAAAACGGCAGAAGGGCTGTGCCACTCCAAAGCAATCCTAACAGGTCCTGGTAAATGCAAAAGAAGATATTTTCTAAAACTACGAAGTAAAAACTTGAAAATAATGACAGAAATAGTTTCCGGTCATTGCAGGCATGTCCATCTGCAAACGATAGGTGTCGTTGACGACCTCTTATGCAGAGAATGCTTAGAGGGTGACGAGACGGCAAACACATTCTGTGCGACTGCCCCGCTCTCGCCAGACAAAGACAAACTTACCTGAAATATAATGGCCAATGATGGTCGACATTAAGGGATGCTATCAAAGCCGCATACTAAGATACATAATCACCATATTAAAATAGTAACATTTTCATTAAAACACATGCCAAGGCTGATCAGACAAATATGAAATCACTTTATTTACGTACTACCATTGACAAGGGAAGGGAGTGGATGGGTAAAACTGGCAGTTGTTCTGTTACGGGTTGGCTCCACGATTTGACAAGCGTCGTCAACGGCTCCACGCATTCTCGAGCAGTGGCGTTTCATGAATATTTTATTATAATCCCAGCTAGCATCATAGGAAAAGAAAAAAGTTTTTATTTTAATATGAATATATTTATTTTTAGACGATTATTGTGTAACTTTGTACTACATGTATTTTTTTAAAAATTGTAATTACTGACGTGTAACTAATCATAACATCCTGAGTCGAATTTGTGCGTTCATAGTTTGCAAGGAAATCTAGGCTAAGCAAATCATTCCAATGTTTTTTGTGCTCAACTTTCATTTAGCAGAAACTGAGTATTAAAAACTCTACGTTTATTTATAAACGCAAAAAAATTAATATTATCTACATGATTTCAATAGTTTTAAAATCAAGGTTTTCACTAAAGGAGCTAACTGAAAGTAATATGTACCTTCTTTAGTTGCAAGTAGATTAGTAGTTCCGGAAATATTGTTGGAACAGCGTTGTCTAGTAATCCAACTCTTTCCCCGGCTTTATACAACTGATACTTTTCAAAATGTTTAGAACAAATACTATGGGTCGGAGAAGGTGTCCAATCTTCAATTTTCATGTTCTCAACCCAAATCTTTGCTCGTTCTGCATTTCTCGCAAATCTAAAACCAATACAACAAAGTCTATATTATAATATTAGTACACTCTGAAAAGTAGTACTAACTTTAAACCACAATATTTATTAAAAATGCAAATAATCCGCATCTTTTTGTTTTATTTGAATAGTCTTCAAATATGTAAATCTATCTAGCAAATCTCAAAATATGTTAAAAATAAATGCACCCTAAAGTGACATGTAGGAAAGAAAGAAAGAAAATATAATTATTTTTTAAAAAACCAGAGAATTAACAATTCTATGCGGATTCATCCTCTTACTACTACTTATAGTCTATTCATTTACATTTCGTCAAACATGCAGATTACCTGTATACTATATCACAGATTTGGTGCGTAATGACATATCCATTAACACCAATACATAAACAAATTAAAATAAATTAAACTCAAAGTAGTGGTGAGAGATTGTACATTTGAACACCTTTAAAGAATATACTATTTTGCTCTTTAGTTGATGAAACACAAGTCAGATCAACATCCCCTTTATGTCTGGTTTTATAGTGATGAATATCACTACGAAAATTATGTGTTAGATTAGACCGGCGAGAGCCACAGATATTTTGATGTATATATACTGATACTTGATATTTATAAATATTGGCAATGGAAAATATATTAGAATTTACATAGAGGTGTTTACGACTATACCTAAGAGGAAGACCATATACATTTTTATTGCTCTATTTTGTCGAATTTGTAATGGTTCAGCAAATTTATTGTTACCAGGATACCATAGAATTGTAAGATGTTGCAGGTGGCAATGTATAAACGAGAAGTATACTAATCTGAACAGGTATCTGGGAACAGTATAACTAAGTCGCCTTAATATGCATATTGGAGCCAACAATCTACTCCTTAATGTTTTTAAATGTTCTTCCCAGGATAGAATTTCAACAACATATAACCCTAAGTATTTAATTACATCAGATTACAACAAAGAGGCTTTATTTCCAAAAAGGATAGGTGTCCTCTCTTCAATTGACTTGTTATGAATAAACATATATGAAGATTTTTTAAAATTCCAAGATAGTTCAGCCAGTTCTCTATTAAATTTAGGTCATGTTTTATATTTTCTCTTATGTTAATCGCAAAACTATCAGAAAAAATCAATATTGTGTCATCTGCATAGAGTTTAATTTTACCTTTAAGCCTTAATTTAGAGATCAAACTGACATATACTAAAAATAGTGTAGGTCCTAGAATAGATCCCTGGGCCACTCCACACTCTATACTAAGTTTTGAGCTTTCATAATAATTAATTTCAACAAATTTCAACAATATTTTACAAGTAATTTAAGAACCAACTGTAACAGATGCCACGAACACCCAAAAGCTCCAATTTCTGTACGAGTATCTTATGATCAACAGTATCAAATGACTCAAGGAAGCCATATTGACACTCATAGAAAATATCAATGTTGTTTAGATAATCAAGAAGATGCTCGTTAACTACATTTTCAAAAATTTTAGATATAATTGGAAGAACTGAAATAGGCCTAAAGTTATTAACACAGTCCTTATCACCGTCCTTAAATAGAGGGCACACTTTTGCTACTTTAATGCCATCAGGCACACTACCACTGCACAAAGACTGATTTATGATCTTACGGAGAACTGATATCACCTTTTTTTACACTTTTGTATAGTTTGTACATCCACATTATCCCCACCCGTAGCCTTTGATGCATCCATCCTGTCAATCAACTGACTCACCTCATCCTCCGTTACTGGTAAGAAGAACATGTTTGAAGGAGCTGCTGATTCTCGTCCCATTTCAAGATTTACAGATGGTAAACTACTTGCCAACTGTTGCCCAATGTTCACAAAGTATGAATCCATTTATTCACACATGTCTGCACCACTGTCTGTTTTATCACATCCTCATTATTGCCTGTGCAACGTGCATTGTTATTTTTTAAAATATACTATGTTGGGGTTTGGATCCTTCGGCAACATGCACTTAAACTGAGCTTTATCCACAATGCCGAAACAGATTTTTTGCAATCGTCGCGCGTTTCGCTAACCATGTTAGCATCATCAGGAGATGATTAAGACTGATGACTTAATCATCTACTGATGATGCTAACATGGTTAGCGAAACGCGCGTCGAGTGCAAAAATTCTGTTTCGGTATTGTGGATAAAGCTCAGTTTTAGATTTTTGAAATGTTATTGATATCTTTCCAGGTTTTTTGGCACTACCATGAGCTTTACTGAACTGTTTCTTAAAATACAGAATTTTTGCTTTTTAACAAGATCCTTAACATTTTTTCCATTTCTTTATACAGAGTGGTCCAATGAAAAGAATGCAGCTTTTCTCCTTTTTTTGTAATTTAACGCGAAAATGTTCAGACACGTGGATTTTGCATTAGAGGGGGACACATTTTAGACACATTTTACAACCTGTGCATTCAATCCTCTACCGAGAGCGAGTAACAGCCCTAAAATTTTAAATGGAAAATGGGGTCGAGTGATATGTCACTTGAAAGGGCACAAAATTACCTTTCTAATGATACCTAATTTGTTGTATTTTACTGTTTAATTTTTTATTTTAAGTTGATGCGAAACGGGTTGCTGAAAATGTGACCCATTTGCTTCCATACAATAATACAGATTTTGTTCAAATCTATTTCTAACATTCTGTAGCATATGAGGTGTTGGCGAAGGTCTTCTATGGACTGGGGCTGCATAGCAAAACATTAATTTTTTAAGTGTCCCCAAAGAAAAAAGTCTAAAGGCGATAAATCAGGTGACCTGGCAGGCCATTCGATTGGGCCTCTCCTTCCAATCCACCGACCAGGGAACCTGTCATCTAAAAATTATCTTATAGGAGCAATATGATGAGGAGGTGCTCCATCTTGCTGGAAGTGAAGCCGATCAGCATTATGATTTTGGTCATCTTCAATTGTTTCTGTTATTAACGGATCAATTGCATCTTCAAGCATGTTTAGGTAGACTTTACCAGTTAAATTTACAGGAATAAATAGTGGCCCTATGATATGACTTCCTAATATGCCACACCAGACATTTATTTTTTGAGTATAATGGGTATGAACCTCACGGATTTCGCAATTATGCCTATTTAAAGCTCCATTCAAATAAAATGTACACTCATCGGAAATCAAATGGTAAATAATAAGTGCGGATCATCAATTAAACGCTGGCTCATTTGTTCACAAAATTGCAGTTCCTGTACTAATTTAATTTTGTACGCTCTTAAAATCCGTATTATGGACGAACGGGAGACACCTGAGGCTTCAGCAAGCTGACGGGTACTTTGAGTATGATCCAATTGAACATGCCCCAAAACAGCGACTTCCACTGCTTCATTTTTGATCGGTTTACATGGCTCATGTTTCATATTACAGACAGATCCGGTATCGACAAACTTTTTGACTACCTTGGCAACGTACCAATCATTCACATTTTTCTCGGAATGACTCCCATGAAACAAGCGAGCAGTAAGTCTAGCACAACTATTATTTTGATAATAAAGTTTAATAATTTCAACTCGTTCAGGAATGGAATAAACCATTTTTACAGTAAAATTAAAAGTACTTCAAAAGCAACCAAACTGAATCAAGAAGCGACTAAAATAAACGTTTGCCTAAATTCTTTTCGTACATTTATCTGCGTTGTAATTTGAACCAAAAAACGCAAGCAATAAATGGGGAAAGTAGTTGTGATAAAAATGTCTGTATTATTGTGTGGAAGCAAATGGATCACATTTTCAGCACTTGTTGAAGTAAGATTTTAATTAGTCAATTAAACATTTCAAAGTAGTAATGATTGTAGTTATTTTTATTCCTAATAACGAAAACTTATTTGAATTTTTCACTAATACCAAAATTTTCGGGTTAATGTTCTTAAACCCGTTTTCGCATTAACTTAAAATAAAAAATTAAACTGTAAAATACAACAAATTAGGTATAATTAGAAAGGTAATTTTGTGACCTTTCAAATGACATATCACTCGACCCCACTTTCCATTTAAAATTTTAGGGTTGTTACTCGCCCTCGGTAGAGGGTTGAATGCATGGGTTGTAAAATGTGTCCCCCTTCAAAGCAAAATCCACGTATTCGAACATTTTCGCGTTAAATTAAAAAAAGGAGAAAAGCTAGATTTATACTCTTCGTTGGACCACTCTGTATATCATATAAAGTTTTATACTTTCTGGAAAGCGTTTATATTTCTTATAGTAGAAATCTCATACTAGTAATGCACTAGCCAACCCACCATCATTATCAATATACCGAAGTTTATTATGCTTACGAATTTTAACAGTTTTCTTTGTATACGTAGTGTATTTTGTAAAACAATCAAGCAAGAGATTCTAATTTTCATTAACAATTAGATTTTCTGAGAAATTGTTGTTTAAGTGGTTTAGTGAAATTCTCAGGGTTCCATCCCCAAATTTTCTTGCGTTTGTTCTGTGTCTAGTTTCTGAGACGCCATACTTTATGTGTAACATTTGGATGTCATGGCCACTTAGAGGATGTTGAATTACTGCCAGAGTAGACTGCACACAGCACAGTAGAATGTAACCAAAACATCAGATAGACATGAAACTAATAATGAGATACATTAAAATTGAAAATAAAAACAACGATGATTAAAAACAGTTACTTCATCGGTTTTCAAGGTTGTTTCCATTTTTTCTTCACCTTATTAGGTACGTTTTCGTCACTAAATTACATATATTATTTTATACTCCATAATAGTTGTATTACTGGCCTAAATCACAAAATGCAATGATCAAAACAATGTATGCCACTGCACGACAGGCCATTTTCAGGGGTAATTATGCGATTCTTATTAGCAATCATGGCTGAAAATGTTAACAAAGCTAGTATAAAATTACAAAGAAAGGCAGCCTGAAGTATACTCGTACTTATATTTCTTAATAATCTATATCTCAGCTCACACAAAGAAAATAAATAATAAATATTATCGTCAGCCAGAACTAGGTGTAGAATATATTTTCCTGTGAAAAGTAATTCCAGGCTCCTTTCGATCATTGCGACTTTGACAGCCATAAGAACAACAAAACACCATATTGTTATGGACAAATTGATATGTTTTAATAGTTTTTCACAACAAAAATCACCAAAATACACGGAGGTGCCGCATTGAATGTCTGACTCCTATTAATAGCGTCCGTTCGATTTTTGATCACACATTCTCCGCGCAGCCGTAAAGCGAGATGATCTGTCCACTGCCTTCCCTTGTCAAAGCGTACTACCAAAGTTTACAGAATTAATAATATAAGTTGGTACACTAAGCGCCAATTCAATGAAATCGTCATATCAAAGGCGAGCCGAGGACTCAACGCGACGGTAAAAATATGTAATGGTATCGAGGCAATAAGAGCCGAGTTTGACGCGATTTACTTTGGTCAAAGCGCTATTGGGAACATAGAGTCAAATTGCCCGCTTAGTAAGTAATAAATGGTGGAATTTAAAAAATTAAATATGTTTTCTTTAAAATTTTGAAAAACGCATTTTGTGAAGTCACAAAAAAAGATGAAATGATAAAGGCCCTCTTCAGCAAATTTAAAAAAAATTACGGTAAATACGACTGCAAATAAAATTTGTAAAATATATTATTTTTTACTTCAAGAATGAAATTTAATACCCCGTGCAAAATTCTTTGTTTTAATTTATTTTGGAGATAAACTACATCATAGTTTTGCAAAACTAATTGTCTACATTTTAGCAATTTCTATATTTTGTTAATTTTATCACAATAACTAATTAGCACAAAATTTAAAGTAATAGACTTTTAGATAAACCTATATTTGTACTCATATTATATTAGTTTGCAAATGCACAAAATCTGATTACAAGTTACCCTTTTTAAGTTGGTAACACGGCTGATGGAACAGCATATGAATGTTTATGTTTATCCTAGAAGAATTTGCAAAACTGTTTTCATTAAAATGCAAACCACACATTCTAATACGGCTATGACGTTGCGTTGGTGTATCAGTCGCATATTTGTGGGATCCTATAAATTCTAAGACACTTTTCCAGGCTCGACACCTGCAAGTTTTTTTTTACATACTCTATTGTACTCAGCGGTGAATGGTGGTCCGGGAGAACGGGAAATTTCCCGAGGGGCCTCTTACATGGGGCCCCTACTGCTACAAATTATAGATGGGCCACAGGCCAAAAAATAAATACCGCGTGTTAATAAACCATGTTGTGGCCTCTTGGCGCTTGGCTCTCGGTCTATAATTATTACTCTCTCACTTGGAGGAAATGTCAATCTTAATCTATCCCACATAAATCTACTTTTAAATAAAAAATTATATAATATAGGTAGGTTAGAAACCTGGTATTAAACGTTACAAATAGCAAAACAATAGCAACTGACAACGCAACAATTCCGCTATACGCGTGAGTGGTGAGTGTCATTACTGATTACTGTATATGTGTCTCTGTAAGTTTAAGTTAATGGATCGATAGTGGATCCGGACGAAACGATTCTAGGTAATTACCGAATATTTCTATTTTAAACGCAGTAACATACCATGGTTATTCAGTTCAATTAAGCTTTATTGATAACTGTCGCAGAAACAATATAAAGAAAAGGCTAGTTAGATCTAGCGTTATTATAGCCACCAAATAATTACATACTCTGAACTTAACATATGATAATAATTTACTCCACCGTCAAGTTACCAGTAGGATATAGATAATAAACAATCTGTTCGAGTAAAGAAAATATCAAGGGCCGCAATAAAAAAAAATAACGCAAAGTCTACTAGTAACAACACTGGCAGTTATCTGATCGACAGTTATCGAACGTAAGCCAGAAATCGTGAAAGCTGAGAATAATAATAAAACGAGTTCGACCTACATCGTTACTGCGTCAGTCAGTTAAAAGTTCAAAGAAATTCGATTCAATATTTATTCTAGATCAACGGATCTATCTGAATTTTATTAAATAAAATCAAGCATCTCAGGCTCGACAAATTGCCCAAAAATTTCAAAGTTCGTTTCAAAGGAAATTTTAATGACTAAAGGTTATCTTAATTAAGGAGAAAAAGATTAAAAGTTAATTTTCGTTCGAAAACAAAGCAAAAAAGAATAAAATAATAATAATTAGAGATCATAGGTTAATTACGCACTATAACCCTCGTAGATATTCCGGCTGATCTAGCTTCGACGTTCTCTCGATCGAGAAATTTAAATAAATCCGCGCTGCGAAACGAGTCGATTTTCAACAAATTTAATTTAGCGCGTAAAGATAAAGTCGATGGTAAAAGGTCCTGTTTCCGGCTCCGTAGCATACTGTTTTGGGATTGGTTGATGGGATTGAGCGTCGCACACATCTTTTTCTAATTGCCTTTGAATAATTGGGAATTCTATTAATTGAAGTGGCTTAATGACAATGCGCTTTTGGCTACTCTGGGTAGTTTTTTCTGGAGGATGCCTATGCAGTAAAATTCTAGTTTTTTGTTTAATTCCCTTGGATGAATTATTGTGTAAATCGTGTGAATAATCAAAAGGCTATTGATGCACTCGCTGCTACTAGTAGCTTATTAAAAAAAGTCACTTTTATATTAGAATATACATATTTGACTTTATAAAACATTAGACTTTAGATGAAGTATTTGCTATATTATCTACCTTTCATGTACTAATAGCTTATTATTTTGTATTTATTTTTTTAAAGTTATAGATAGGTCAATATCTATAAACATGTTTTTTAATTTAATTAGTTTAGTTTTACTTTCATAGTGATGTATTTATTTTAATAGGTACCTAGTATGTTTTTTAATGTAGATATTAAAGAGGCGTAATGTCAAAAAATAAATACATATTGTTCATTATTTAAATTATTATGGTAGCAAATATTTTATAGAAAACACCATTGACACCACTCAGTTTTTACATAGGATGGGGGCCCCCTTTAAGGTAACTTTCCCGAGCCAGTCAGTAGGGTCCCATCCGTCCCTGTACTCACTATAAATCGATATTAATATTGAACATTGATGGGAAGTAGGACAAACTTAACTTGTAAGATTTGACCCAAACATACAAGTGAAGTTAAATGAAAGCTTATAATAAATTAATACATACCTACCCATTTGGGCACCTAAAGAGCGATATATTGTCTGCCATTCGTCTTTAACAATCAACTAGTGAACAAATATTTCGATTTTCGACTAGACATTTTACTTAGAAATTCACCAAAAGCAAACCGCTATTTTTGAAATCTCACGCTATACGCCGGACCATAAACAAATTTAAAATAAACCTAAATCACCTAGCCCTCTACTGTAGACTGGCACCAGTCTACCGGGCACGCGGGGAATGGCGGAGTGGAATTTGACGATCAAGTCAAAGTCAAAGTCAAGTATGCTTTATTGCCACAGAAAAATTCAAATACATTTTATGGACAAAGCTAACTAAAATAAATAAACTAACCATAGTAGGGCAAATACAAAACAAAACAAAACTTAATATATACAATAATATATACGATAAAAATAGAACAAGCAATTTTCAAATTGAAATTGGTCACGATTTAACAAAAAAACTATATTACAGAATATCATAAGCAGTTGAACTAGATCCACAGGAAGTCCACAAAACATAGGGTAAAGAAACCCAGTGTTATCAAAATATTAAACATACATTATAACGAAACGTGCTGTTTGAAAAAATAAGGAAGGTCATGTCGGTGAACTTGACTCAGGCAAAACGCAAATGCTGCAGAGTTGAAAATACCGAGGAAAAGTAAACAAAACATGACTAAAATTGATAGCTGGGTATTTAATTTTGTGCAATTCCTGTATATCCGAAAAATCACTAATTCGTCAAAAAGATAATCCTATACCTATTATAAAAAATATATATAATATAAAAAAAAAATTTCACCGCCGCACATGAAGCCCAAGAAAATTAATGGAGGAAAAAATAAAATCTAATTCACGCAAAACTCATTTATAGAATAATAAGGTCTTTCTAGTAGGTAAGCCTTCGTTTTTTCACGAAATTTAGCAAATGTAGGGATGGATTTAAGATGTAGCGGGAGTGCATTGTATCACTTCTTGGAATTATAAAGAATAGAATTTTTGTTAATTCAGAGGAGGGAAAAGGAAGGTAGATGTCCTGACTCGAATTTCTTGTTGAGCACTCATGTTGTGGCCTTTCGGGAAATATGGTTCGATATTTGCGTATTAAACAAGGTGTTTCTAAAATAAACAAAGCAGGAAGCTTAAGAATTTTATATTTTTTAAAGTAGTATTCGCAATGAGCTCTGCCATTAAGACCAAATAAATAACGAATTGCTCTTTTTTGAAGTCTGAAAATGGTACGAAATTGCTCGGTGTTACAGCAGCCCCAAAAGGGAAGGCCGTAGCGAAGATGAGATTCAAACAAAGAGAAGTAAGTGAGCCTGGCAGTAGACAGATTTAGTTCCTTCGAAACCGATCGAATTGCGAAGCAGGCAGAAGAAAGCATTTTTGTTAAAGAATCAATATGTGCGGACCACTTAAGGTTGGCACTAATACTCAAACCTAGGAATTTAGCCGAGTCAACGTATTTAATATTGCTGTTGTGAAGTAGCAAAGCTTGTTGTAAGGTTGTTTTATAAGATAAGGCTACCGTTTTATCAACGTTGAAACACACCCAATTTGAGTCAGACCATGTTTTGATTGTGACGAGATCGCTGGAGATATTAGAGTGTAGGGAGAAAGTATTAGAATCACTCCAAGTTATGCTTGTGTCGTCAGCAAAGAGAGAAATTTTACCATTGATTTTTAGGTATGTAATGTCATTAATATATATTAGAAAAAGGATAGGCCCAAGAACAGAGCCCTGTGGAACTCCACTGGTAATTAATCTGCTATCAGAATCAGAACCGTTCGCTCTAACAAACTGCTGTCTATTTTCAAGATAAGATTGGAACTAGTTCGAAGGAATACCACGGATTCCATAAAAATTTAGTTTTCTTAACAAGATGTCATGACACACACAGTCAAACGCTTTAGCGTAATCACAGAAGACTGTAGCAGTAGGGAGATTGTTGTTAAGGGATGAGTAGACATCGTGAAGCAACGAGAACATGGCGTCATTTGTACACTTGTTTGGTAAAAATCCGAACTGTTCCGGGGACAGTATGCCATGTCTAAGGAGAAATGGCATGAGGCGATTTTTTAATAACTTTTCAATGATTTTAGAGAGTACAGGCAACAGAGCAATTGGACGATAATTGCATAAGACATCCTTTTCACCTCCCTTATGAAGAGGAATAATTATCGCAGTTTTGAGGCATTCGGGAAAAACACCTTTCGTGAAGGACGCATTAATTAAGGAAGCTAGGACATCCAGAATTGGAAGTGGGAGGTTCAAGAAAATTTTAATTGACAGATTATCAGTGCTACAAGCTGATTTACTCTTTATGCTGCCTATTACCTTAAGAAGTTCAAGGCTGGTCACAGGGCTTAGGAAAAAACTATCAGCGACTTTTTTAGAAGGAGGAAGAAACGAGAGAGGGTCGAGAGAAGGAGAAATACCAGAGGTAACATTTTTGCTTACGTTGACAAAATATTCGTTCAAATCATTTGGTTTTGGCATGCTCTGATTCGCGGAATTTGTTTTGCCTCTAAGATCGTTAATAATGGACCAGGCCTCCTTGGATACGTTTTTAGCAGTTGATAAACGATTTTGATAATATAGTTTCTTTGCTGTCTTGATAAGTTTTAGGTAGATCTTCCTATAATTCGAAATGAATTCAAGAACTTGAGTGGAGTTAGTGAATTTTTTTATGTATGAGAGGGAACGCATATTTTTTGCAGATATGCGTAAGCCTTTCGTAGTCCATGGTTTGTGATGTTTAGGTTTAATGGATTTAAGCGGGAAGGCTTTATTGAATGCATTTATAATTTTATTTAAGAAACCACTAAAGTGAGAATCAAGTTCACCTGATTCAAAATTCCAGTTGGTCTTTAGGCAAAGGTTACGAAAGGATGAAAAATTGGAGGCTGAGAAGATTCTACCTAGGTGGCCAGTTTTTTTTTGAGGGCCTATAAGAAGTATTGAATTTGGAGATTACTGCCTCATGATCTGAGAGACCCGCGCTAGTTACTGTCGATTGGACATCAGTTGAAGGAAAGTCGGACGCTACATAGTCAATGATAGAAGAGGAATTGTTAGAAATTGAAAGACCAAAAGAGTCAAAAATTTAAATTAATGATTTTTGGGCAGCACAAGCGGTAGCGTAGTCAATATTTAAATCACCGCACAAAATTTTCTTGCCTTTCACCGGCAGACCATCTAACAAGCTTAGCAGGTTATCAAAGAACAATTGCACATCGGAATTTGGCGCTCTATATATACAAATTACGTGTAAATCAAGGTTCTTATCGTATACAATGGAAAATTCAAAGTAGTTATCCGATTGGAGATGATCAAATTTAATTACAGGTAAAAAGTCCTCACTCAAGGAAAGAATCAGTGTTCCCCCATGAGCCGAGTTTTTCCGATTATATCTGGCTATTGTGGAGTACTTTTCAACATAAAGCGGTTCAGTCTCACTCAGCCAGTGCTCTGTAATTGCAACTAGTTTGGGGAACCCTGATTCCTCCAAAAACAAAAACAATTCATCAGTCTTATTTCGCAATGAGGCAACATTAATAAGAACCATACTAAGCCTGGCGTCAGGATTAGTGGAATCTAGTAGCTCAGGACAGGTCAAGCTGCTTAAAAATTTTTCTTCGGGGAGCGGCTGGAGAAGTATTTTTGGTGACCCTCTCTGGACTTCTGAAGCTGAATCGTCCTCTCGGAAACAACATGGGATCTGTAGGAACAAATATCTTCTTCCACTTCAGTGTGTTTAAACCCATATGCGGCATGAAAGTCGTGGTAGACCTTACGTAAAATGTCATCCTGGATTGGCAGTCCTTCAGATGCTAGGAATAATCTGATGCTTATTTTGGTAAATCCCTCATAGCATACCGAGGCAGGTTGGTCATACAAATAGGCAAGGTACAACCTAATGGCTCTGAAGATGGCAGGTTCCCTTAGCCTTGCCATAAGGAAACGATTACTAGAGTCGTTAGACTTACTGGCGGCCTGTGTTAATTTAACTGTTGGGGGAGTCAGCGGGTCCAGAGAGAAGGATGGTTTATGGGATGATTCCTTAGACAGTTTAATCTTGACATCGCTCACAAGGGCATTAGTTTTGCAGGCAGCGATAGCTTGTTTGTCAGAAGTTACTGTAGTTACCTTGTGCGCGTTAGCTTCACTGACTGGAGAGGGAAAGTCCCGCAGAGTGCCAGAGGTCGGACTGCTAGTCACTTTCGCCTTGGTGGAGGGAGTTAGATAGAGCTCTGTAGTTTGTTTTAGTTTTGTAGTTTTCTGAGGGATTTCAGATTCCGATGACCATCTAACTTGAGCCCCGGGTGGCCAGATATTGATGCCGAACAAATTCTCAGCGGACTTTCTTGATAGGGTCCCTATTTTAAATGTAGATCCTATGGAGTCATTGCACTGACTGACCAGGTTATAGCATCGAATAAATTCCAATGTTTTCAACTTTTCCTTCACATAGTGCACGATATTATTTGAAGTAAATCCTGCCGGGAGGTGTTCTACGATCACATAGTGTCATCTTTGGGCACTTCTATAAATTGCGGAGTTGGAATCGTCTGGGATTGAGGAAACTTCAGTAGGCAGTTCCGTTTGAGTGGAAGATGAAACAAATGCCGTTGACGTAGTTTGGGTGGAGCACGACGTAGAAGTAAAGCGTGTCATCGTAGGTAGAGACCTATATTGTTTTGGGTTAGCAATTTTAGAATTTAAGTCCCTAACCAAGGTGGTAACATTTGCAAGGCTACTTTTTAAGTTGTCAATACCTTTCTTAATATCAGCGGACGTGGAATCTTGCACCTGGATCTTGATGATTTCCTCTGTATTGTTGAGTAGAGTTTGGGAAATAGTAAAGACATTCTGTTCCACTTCCCTTACCGATTTCAACAGAGAATGAGGGTTACAAATGAAGAACACCTCCGACATTTGGGAATATCGTCTATTTTCTTCTCCAACAGGTTCCATTTAGATTCGTTTTTCAATAAAATATCATACATCTCAGAAATAATCGGTACACTGTTTGATAATTTACTCACACGGTCAGCCAGCGAGTCAAATATCTCCTGAGGAACCTGATTTTTTGATAAGTTGGAAATTTTGTCGTTGAGATATCTCAAATTTGGAGAGTCACACAGGGCACAAAAGAAACGTAGGTGGTTAAATTTCTCCAGCAGCAAGGTCTTTGTAGTGACTTTGTCAAGGCCCGTACACTGCATACAGAAATATCTGCGACATTCACCACTGCAGCGCACTTTGTTATATTTGTCCTTATCGGGAAATTCTTTAAGGCAATTGTCGCACTTGTACATAGACATTTTCTTGAATCGTAAGTAGAAAAGAAAGAAATAAATAAATAAAAATACGAACGAAAGCAAACACAAGAATTGACGCGTATTGGGTGACTGGTCACGAAATTCAAACAAAACAAAACAAAAAAACCGACGGTGCGGAGCACAACAAACCCGACTGAACCGCACGACGGTCAAACACCATTTTTAATTCTGTAAACTTTGGTACTATCTACTGCGTAGAGTATAGTTATTTTCCTAATAACCTGAACGACGCGAAGCGGGTAAGCAGTCGAATGCGGGAAAGGCACTTTCGGCATGAGATGGGAACATTATTTTTTCTACGCCCGCTCACGAATTTAAAAAGCGTATTATAAGGTCAAGGTAAAAGTTGTTGCTGTTAAATGATGTTGACATTCAGAATAGTGCTTTATTATTATTAATTTCTAAATCGAATAGATTAAAGGTGGATTTACATAGACAAATTAAGTTAAGTTAAACCAAAGTAAAGTAACGAATCTCAAGGTGAATTATGGCTAATTATTATGAATACTAATACACAACTTGTTGCATTCTACAAATTATTTTGAATAGCCCGTCCAGCGTAGTTAGTTGATGGTAACTGGTTGCTGAAAGTATCACTCATAGATTGCAAAGTGCATGAGGATGATGACGACGGAGACGACATCGGTTGCAAGTGCAAAAAATCAATAAATTGTAATGATTATATTTTTATTTTCCGCGCTAGTGCGGGAAAAAACACTTTCCCGCACTAGTGCAATGTGATAAATTTTTACATTCGTAAAATAAGGTAACTTTACGCACTTGTTGTATGGCTGGAATACAACATCTTTTTGCTACGTGTTTTAAGGACTGACTTTACGCAATCACAGTGCCCAAAGTGAACTTTTA
>MU181983.1:585830-597939 GCA_016904865.1 Pissodes strobi
CTGTCAAGTCAAATTGTCATATTAAATATACTGTTAAATTGGCACCATCAATCATATGTCCAAACACTTTTCAACACGCGTGTGATGTAAACCTCTTTCTAACCAAATTTCCTATTTTTCAGCAGTTTTCATAGGAATAATTATTTTAAGGCCATCGTGCAATAAAGTGCTAATTTTGAGTAAGTTCCTTTAAGTTGCGCCGATTAAAGGACGCTCTCCGCCCATGAGCCAGTAAAGCTATTCAATAACTTATTGGCCTATCGCTTCAATTTCCTGGGTAAAAATTTCAGCCCCTTATGAAATTAATTCTAACGCCTACTTGGGAGTAATTCAACACGGTTTGGCCCATCAGATTTACACGAAATTATGGTACTAAATGGAAAACGAATTTCGAGCAGGCGGAGCCGACTTTTATCGAAGGTGTTGAAATTTGAACAGGCTTGTAAAGGGTCGTATTGGATATTAGGGCTCTAATCTTTGGATTACTTGGCAGACGTTAAAATTTTATATTGCCTTATTTATCGACAGTTTGGGATTAAAATTCGGCATTTAATGCCTGCCCCATAAATTTCAGTTTGGATGAGTTGAATGTGAACCAAGTAACTGAAGTAAATTTCATTTCAATTGTTAATGGTGTTATGTATTGCCGAATTAATTACTATTAAGTGTAAACTAAGAGAAAAAGCTTTCACTGCTTCGGTAATCCAAATTGCCATTAGTTTTCTATAACTTCGATTTAATTAGGCACCTTTAAGGCATACAAGTGTCATATAGATCCTTATTTGAATCTTCATTGTAATCATTAGAAGTCCATAAATTTCATTAGATTACGTAAATTCATATCAGAACTCTCTGTATTTGTGATGTGCCATGCGAGATGATATTGTTTGTTGTAAGTTTTAACATATTTAAAAATTTAGTGGTGTAAGTGTAAGATCCACACAAAAAAAGCCTTCTATCTGGAAAGAAATAGTTACTTAGTTGCGAAAATTAGACATTTTTCAATTTCCGTTGGGAGTTGATGACAAAAATAGCAAGTAAATTTGGAAAATCAGTTGAAAAAAAATTCGGAGTGCGGATGCGCAGGTAACGATCTTGTAATTGAATAGTAGACAAAAATAATAAACAGAAGCTTTGAGGGAGGTATAAGAAACAATTTGAAGGCGATGGGACCATTCAACAATTCAAGGTTAGTGAAATAAGATTAAAATGGTACAATATAGAGCAACCCCATAAAAAAGAAAATGCTATTTGGCGGAGAGCTAGAACAAGAAAAGTCAACCAACCGTTAATTTGGCAACCAAGATTTCTGTCTTTGCCCTGCACTTTTTTTTGCTTTTATTTTTCCTTCCATGATATTGTGTAACAATTGGCATTATAGTTAGATCATGTTCAAAATAATGTAATAATTTTTCTCTCGGTGAATTTTAAAGATAGGGATATAAGAGCTAACACAAGTAGAGATAGTATGCAACTCTGCCTTACCATTCAATAATTTTTGTTATTTTTTATTTTCGTTAATTTCAAGATTTGCGCCTTTTAGTTTAGAAATTATAATTTTGTATACTTATCAAATTCTGAATAACCAGATCTTTATTATTTTATAGAGGGATGCGCATTTTATGTCTCCCTTTATCAAAAGCCCTTCTAAATTCAATGGAGCAAGCATTATCGATGCTCTAACGTACAAAGGTGCTAAAAGCCAATTTGGGACTAAACGTATTATTTGGCACACAAAACTCACCAAAAAATATTATCTTGCTGAGGCAAGTTCTAAATAGACACTGACTATTTCTTTTCCCTAAAGCCATCTATCAAAAAGAATAAGTAGTCCTTAAAGGTTTCTACTACCTACTTATGTGTCATGTACACTAATTTCAATTTTCGCAATTGGTATAAGTCCTAGTTACTTAGCACATTTGTGTGTGTGAGGTATAAATCCTAGTTACTTAGCACATTTGTGTGTGTGAGGTTAGTTTTCTTCTGGTAAATGCTTACAAGTAGTGTTGTGTTAATTAATAGCAGTAACGATGAGTTCAAGAAGTATTCGAATATTAAACAATGCTCTTAATATTCAACGTGAAGTCCCAGAAGTAAAGCCGGGTAAATAAATTGCTAAGTAGGTACAGATTTTCGTAATTATATTTGATTTGTCATAAGTCTAACTTTCATAGGTATTAGCAAAATCTTTTGATGAATTGAATAATTACTGTATAATTCCCTCTCTGTAAAATCCCGCGCACACACGCATGATATTAGCTACGTCAATTGTCATAAATGTCACTGCTACTGGCCTTAACAATATCCTAAGGCCGAGTCCACACTTAAGGATCTGGCTACAGATTTAGAAGCACTCTCATACTCTTACTTTCTGCTTATTTTTTAGAAACCAAAAAGAATTAGTCTTCTAAGAAAAACATTTTATCTCATGTTATAAGTCGGCCAAATAAAAGTGGACCCATACAAAGTTTGTCAGATGCAGAGTGCATTGGCTCGGGTAAGATACTTTTTTTTTGTTTATCCTTAATATGTCAGTAAAATTATCCTTTCTATTTTCTAACCATATAGATTTCATGTGATTTGTTTTCAGAACCTGAACTCACTGACGATATGGTAAAAGAAGCAGGTGTCGACATAAATAATGAGTTTTTAGTGCACGCATCACACAATTTGCCAAAGGCAGAGTGTTGTGATTCAAGTACGATAATTTTTTGATTACCTCAAGCATACTTAGATGTTGGAAAATTAATCCAGAATAACGAAGGGTATCACAACCGACCAGCAATACCTTTCGAAGATGAATACGATTCCTTTGAATATTCTTCAAGTTCACATGAAATGGAAAGTTCATCCGTCACTGAAGGGAAAGGAGAATGAATATCAAAGACAAAGGGAGTTGCAGTAGAACATAAACAAAGGAACGAAAAACACGTGTTAAACCGAAAATTCATGGCAAGACTTCCAGTTTCACATAAGAATAAAAAATATTAACAATGGAATAGCATATTTCATTACCAGTCCGGAAACTAGGCTTTTCCGGTGTGCGCACGACAGTTTCTGGTGTGAGGCGTAGCCGAACACCGGAAGTCGTGCAAGCACAGGAAAAGCTGTTTCTGGACGTGTAATGAACGATATTTTTCATAATAGCTCTCTGAAATAAAGACATAAATATAAAATTATTATAATTTTACGTATCCAAAATCATGTCATAATCCATTTTGTATTCAAATGAAAGCAAACGTCAAACTTGCAAGACAAGCAAGACAGTTATTTATGAAGTATTTGTGACAAGTAATGTCAGAATAAATGAAATAATTTTACTTAAAATTAGACTGTTGACGCTAAAATGTACTAGATTAATTTTGTAGACTGTAGCGCTGTATAATTTTAACCCAATTTATTATACTTTACGCTTATTCTGTGACTAAATAACTGCAAATTTAGCACTTAAAATCAGGGAGCGGGAAAACTCTTCCCGCTCCCTAATTAGGGACCGGGAAACTTTTTCCCGTGCCCGGACCGAAAAGACTTACTTTCTTTGCTCTACAGGGACGTCGAAAATGATAGTTTTCAGAGAGGTATTATGAAAATGTTTTTGTTTTCCTAGTATGGGGCATCAAATCGCGAAAATTTGCATGCTACATTTGGCATATCACGTCATATGCGTGAGAGACCGTGTTCAGTTTGTCTATGCAGACTGAATCGGTTCAAATGACAAAAATAAATTAAAACTAACTGAAACTAACCGAAAGTTGATTGAACGACTAACCCAAACTAACCAAAACTACCCAAAAGCACCGAAAATGGTTAAATTGTATCGGAACAGATTTAAAGAAATAAAGTTAAAACTAATTCAAACCGAACATTGGCGACTAACCATAACTAACCAAAAACATTAACATTGGTTAAAACGTATCGGATCCGGTTCAAATTGTTAAAATAAATTGGAACTAACTGAAACTAACCGAGAATTGATTGATCGACTAACCAAAACAAGTCAAATGTAATCAAAAACACCAAAAGGGCTAAAACGAATCGGAGCATATTAAAAATATTAAAGTTAGTTAAAAGTAATCAAAAACGAGCCGAATTTTGGTGGCTAACCAAAACTAACCATATACATTAAATTTAATTACAACGTATCGGAGCTGGTTCAAATGACTAAAATAATTTAAAACTAACTGATATTAACCGAAAGTAGATTGAAGGGCAAACCAAAATTAACCAAAGGCGCCAAAAAGGGCTAAAGCATATCGGAACAGTTTTAAAATTTAAAGTATGTTAAAACTAACCAAAATTAACAGAATATTGGCGAATAACTAAAATTATCCAAAACATCAAAATTGGTTATAACGTACCGGAACCGGTTCAAATAACTAAAATATATCAAAACAATCTGAAACTAACCGAAAGTTGATTGAACAATTTACCAAAACTAGCAAAACTAGTAACAAAAAGCACCAAAATGGGCCAAAACGTATCGGAAAAGATTAGAATTATTAAAGTAAGTTAAAAGTATCCCAAATTAACCGAATTTTGGCGACTAACCAAAACTAACCAATAACATTAGAAGGTTATAACGCATCGAGTCCGCGGTTCAAATGTCTAAAATAAAATAGAGCTAACCGAAATTAATCAAAATTTGATTGAAAGGTTAAACGCAAATAACCAAAATCACCAAAAATGGCTAAAACGTATCAGAACAGTATTGGAACTGGTTCAAAGGACTAAAATAAATTAAAACTAACTAAAACTAAACTAAAGTTGATTGAATGACTAGCCAAAACTAAATAAAAGCGCCAAAACGGCCTATAATGCATCGGAATAGATTCCACAAATCAAAGTAAATTAAAACTAACCAAAACGAACTGAATTTTGGCGACTAACCAAAACTAACCAAATCTATGAAAATTGATTATAACATATAGGAACCGGTTCAAATGACTAAACAAGACACACCAAATATATTACAATTGATTATAACGTATCGGAACCGAATCAAAAGCCTAAAATAAATTCAGACTAAGTGAAACTAACCGAAAGTTGATTGACGACTAACCAAAACGAGCCTAATCCATTAAAATGATTATAACGTATCGTAACCGGTCCAAGTCACTACAATAAGTTAATACTAAGTGAAATGAACCAAAAGCAAAATCTTTTAAAATTGATAATGGCGTATAGAAACCGACTCAAATGACTAAAATAATTTGAGATTAACGAAAACGAAAGTTAATTGGCGACTAACTAAAACTAACCAAATCCATTTAAATTGATAATGACATAGCGGCACCGATTCAAATGAGTAAAATAAGTTTCGACTAATGGAAATTAACATAAAGTTAATTGGACGACTAACCAGAACAAATCAAATCTATAAAAATTGATTATAACGTATCGGAACCGGCTCAAATAAGTAAAATATGTTGAGACTAAGGGGAAATAACCGAAAGTTGATTAGACGACTAACCGAAACTAACCCAATCTATTAAAATTGATTTTAACGTATCGTAACCGGTCCAAATGACTAAAATAAGTTGTTATTAAGTGAAATGATCCGAGAGATGATTAGACGACTAACCAAAGTTAACCAATTCTATTAAAATTGAACATAACGTATCGGAACCGAGTAAAGTGACTAAAATAATTTGAGACTAAGTATGACTAACCGAAAGTTAATTGAACGACTAACCAAAACTAACCAAGTCAATTAAAAAGGATTTTAACGTATCGGAACTTCTTCAGATGTCTGTAATAAGTTAAGACTAAGGGAAACTCATCGAAAGTTGATTGGACGACTAATCAGAACTAACCAAATCTATGATAATTGATAAAAACGTATCGTAACCAGCTCAAATGAGTAGGATAAGTTGAGACTAAACGAAATTAGTAGGAAGTTGATTTGACGACTAACCCAAACAAATTAAATTTATTAAAATTGTTTATAACATATCGGAGCCGACTCAAATGACTAAAATAAGTTGAGACTAAGTGTAACTAACCGAAAGTTGATTCGACGACTAACAAAAAATAATCGAATCTATTAAAATTAATTATAACGTATCGTAACCGGTTCAAATGACTAAAATAAGTTAAGACTAAGGGAAATTAACAGAAAGTTGATTGGACAACTAACCAAAACTAAACAAATATATTAAAATTGTTTATAACATATTGGAACAGACTCAAATGACTAAAATAAGTTGATACTAAGTGAAACTAAACGCGTTAGATCGGGGGTTAATAGACGAGTCGAATGCAGTTTTTACAACCACCCCTAATGTTATAAATTGTAAAAACGAACGAAACTTGAAGTAATATACATTTATGTGGTATATTTTGGTAAACTAAACTTACGTAATCTGCTTAAAGTCATTTGTTACATAGATTTTGTTAAGGGTGGGAGAGGGTGACCTTAAGTTTCTCAAGACAGACTAGTCTTGCTTCATATCGCTTGATAGAAGAATGTCAGATGAATTGAATGCAAATTGTCATTTGCTTTTTACCACCACACTTTTAACGTTATAAATTCTAAAAAAAAACGAAACTTGAAGTAATATGCATTTATCTGGTATATCTTGGTAAACTAGAATTACGTAATCTAACTTGATCTCACCCAAACTGCTGTCAACTCTTATATTTCCACACAATTACGAGTTTTTTCAGATCTCAAATTTAATAAGCATGCATTTTACTTCGACATTTTCAATGTCTCCCCCGGTTGCATCTTTGCGAAGGACTGTGAATTTTTTGAATATCTATTAAAATCTAAAGTATTACCTGATGAATACACTTATTTTATAAGTGATATTGCTGCAGCTAACAATGTTCAAATTCGACAAGACGAGTCTGACTTTTCAGATTATATAGAGTGCGTTATTTAAAGATCTGAAAAAAAATTAGTTTTAAATTTTTTACGTTGCCATTAATATACTATTATTTGTATTTATGTCATGTCAATAAAGATATTTTTTGAATGTGGTATTAATTGTCTTTTTTGATGGTACAAAGGTGTAAGTAATACCAGCTATTTTGTACCGGTTATCGTTTTGATGCTCTTTATAACTCTTTATAACTTAAAAAGGGTCTTGAGGGATCACAAAATGCGTTAACAAATTGCTGATAGGTTCATAATAAAACCATAATTTTGGTAAGATCTTAAAGTTTAAATTTTAATTAAGGCAAAACTTATATTTTAGCACTTAGCTAGACGGTCGATATATTCATATTTATATTTTACGATCTTTGTAGTATAACAGCAATGATAAATAAGACTTGGAGAGTGCTCATTGCTAGATTTCTTTGAGTTAGTTTGGTTGAGCATATTACTAATGATGAGATCTCTTCAGTTTCTGCGCTTTTTGGTTGTTCTAAGTGTTCTGATATAGTTGAAATCTAGACTTTATTTTATGGTTGCATATAGAAAGAAACATAAAACATAAAATAATAGATATATCTGAAAAGCGATAAGAGAACTGATAATATGAAAAACGGGTCATTGACAGGGACAGGCTAACTTCAGATCTAATGGAAAATCCACCATGAGCTAAAGTTTTAGATCTGGGTGAGTTCTTAATAACAAAATTTAACTAAAGTGTTGCGTATTTTATAAATTTGAAGCAATATCAGTACCATCCAAAGCAGTTATTGCCCTCTTTTTTTCTACCACTCAGCGCTCAGAATCTTCATTCAATCAGAAATAAACCGACCGATTTTACATATGTGAGTATCTGAGATGAGGCAATCACTGTAATAAGGAAAAGTTGATATAGTTATTAAGATAAAACGTGGAGGAAATTGAAAAATATTATTCAAAGTATAACAAGACAGATATAAATACTTCCTTCATTTTTTTCTTTAGTGATTTTCACTTCTGGTGCAAATGCGCAATTTACCATGCAATTATTTGACCAAATCAAAACAAACGGTATAATGTACGAAATTCAGCAACTTTATGATAATAAGATTGCCATAAAGTCAAAGGATACAACAATAAATCTTAACAAGCGGTAGTGGTCCACCAAGATATGATTGAAACCGAAATTGCAAGAAAACGACAAAAATTTTGTTCTGTTCGTTGTTGAATATAATAGGAACCAACATAGCAAATCAGAGGCATATGCAGAAAATCTCAGAAAGTATATACATCGAATTATATGGAGCGAAGAAAATACAGTGCAAACACAAACTAATCAAAAATGAGATTCAGATTAGGGAAAGTGCGAGAATAAAGGATTTACTAGTTTTAAATTGGAAATGATCACGACAAATCTAACGAAAACTACTCACTGCAATGTGAGTACTTTCTTCATCAGCTTTTTAGTGCAAAGGTTTTATGATGAAATTAAACAGAGGCGCACGTTTTTCACAGAAGTGAAGTAATTTGCGTTTCGTCTGAAACCGTTTTGTAAACTCCTTTGAGATAGAGTATGAACGTATTACTACAGCTTAACCACGCGATAACCAGAAATCTTATACTTTAAAAAAATAACCAAACCCATTTTATGTAATTAGACCTTTGCATTATTGATTAAGGCTGAAATTGGCAGCTGAATAACTCAAACTAACCCAAACTAACATGATTCGGTTTACGTTATAACAGAAATACAATCGCCCTGGACATCTTATTAGTAGTGTTTTCCTTCTAATCCACGAGCACTATCAAACTGATCTATTGGCGCAGATTAAAGTAAAATGATAACGTTTAACTAAAAGAGAAAACTATCACATCAAGTAATGATTTTTTTTTGAGATGCAACATAGCTATCAATGTATGTGTTTTACTGATTATTTTCTTAGTACATTTGGCTAAAGATATCTATAAGAAAGAAAGCTATAAACGCCCACAATCTAAAAACCCGTCTTTATTACTATGAAATAGTAAGTCAGAAAACATTTTTTGGCAACAATGTATCCTATGTACCGCGAAATGTATTCGCCTTCTTTATAGCCCATAGTACTTTTCATTTCTTTCCCGCACAGTGGATAAAACGTGAACGTAGTAAGGAAAGACTGCAGATGTCCGATTAAAATTATTGGGTATAATATTATCCTTAAAAAGATTGCTTGGTGTTTCAGGGAAACATGAGAATCCTTTATGGTCTAATGAACCATCTAGGGTAAGTAGGAAAGCTAATATTACATTTAAAAATGCAACTTTCCTTAGCATCAACATACTAATATGGTTAGGAAATCTTAAGTCATAAAGTCTTAGAAGGATAAAGGTAGCAGTATTAAAGCAACTAATCAGGGAAATCACAATCCGTTCCGTGATTAAAGTTTGTCGAATACGCTAAATCTGGCATTTGTCTTCAAATTTCTGTTAGTTTGGTTATTCACATTTTTCAAAAATTGTTTATAAGTCAGCAAATATCCAAATGCTTGCTACTCCAAGAATATTCGGAGATAGACGAAAACAACCGTCTTATGTCACCAAGCTAAATTGGAATATACGCCATGGCGGATTTTTGAAATGAAGGATATTAATGCCCAAAGGAAATTCACATAAGCATATATGCAAAGCGAAACCAGCTTGTTTTTAAACTGGGGTCAGTGGTTCTAAAATGCTGTATTACGTAGAGCGGACGTGTAGTCACTTTGGGCACAAGATACGGAATAGCTTATTCTTGAGAGAACATTATACAATTGATATACATGGGAATACCGAGAGATGTTATTAGAAAATACAAAAGTCAGAACAATCATTATTCATCAAGAATAGGTTAATGTTGTTGATCTAACATCATTAACTACTCGTTTAAATCATGGTTGGGTTAGTTCATGCAAATAACTTATATATGTTATAGGCCAGAGTGCAAAAGAAGGACACGAGGGTTCAGATCAACTCCATGTGTAGGTTGCGTCCAGACCTGCTGATGTCAAGCCAACAAAAGAAACACCATTATAGAAGTCGGTCAGCATAGAACCTTTACTACTATTTTAGTCTCCTATTTTGCTGATTTTATCTTACAATCTGACGCTGTCTCACTGATATTATTTGGGTACCTTATGGATTACCTAGCTCAGATTTGATGTAGAAATTCGAGAAGTGTATAATAATTCATTACTATTCAAAAAAAATATATCAGAATTAGCGAGCATATTAGAAAACGTTAGCGCGTCTGACTATTATTTAGAGAGTTTTTTTTATTAGTGCGCTTTTTAAAGACTGCAAACTAAACTTACGTGCTTTTATGTAATAGAACTAACTCTTCTAAGAGGTAGGCTTAAGACAAAACCATTCAGAGGAGCTTTTATACAAAATTAGTTGGGCTGGTAGAGTATGAATTTTCTAAAGAAGCTTTGGGATAAAGGTGGTTGCACTGGAAAGTGGAACCACTTTCCAGTGGGTGAACAAAGATAGTATGATTATTAGATTTGTTCAAATGAAACTTTTTCTTGAAGACATGTTCAGAAATATTTATTTATTAAACATAATCAGCATCACTACTAATTTCTTGATCTGCTGCGCCAACAATAATTTGGACTTGCAACACTTCAACGATTTATTTTCCTTAATTTTGTTTTATTAAAATAATGGGTGGAGAGCTGGTGGGGTGAGAATTTCAAGATTCATGCTAAGGGCTTAAGAAAGTTATCATGCTTTAGGAGGTAATATAATACACATTCCATAGACAGGGAAAATAAATGTAAACACGAGGAGATAGAATACTTAAGTTAGGTTGTACTCATTATGTGAGCAGAAAGTATGGAAAATATATTAGTCCCTTCTGTCAGTATGGGAGGAAGCTGACGTATAAGTACGTTACTGATGCTTCATTCTGCAGTTATGTGTTCATTTGTATCCAGCGATTTGCTACGAATGCCAGATTAATTCGGAAATCATAATTCATTGTAGTGAGACGGTCTTATTTTGCCACAATTTCCGGAACTTGCCCATCAAAATTGGGTTTCGCTCCCCCGGCCCGGCAAGACGTATCTAAGATTTAGTTTGCTAATAAACTTTTACGACTGTGATGGAGAAAAGTAGAACAGTTCATACTTTTACGAGTACATCGCAAGACACATCCCAGTATATTTACATAATGAACGGGTTTTTGAGAATTTGCGTTGCGACCTTCTACACGTAAGTTTCCTCTGAAAAATATAGTTATTTGAGAAGGCGTTCAATGCCATTTTACAGAAGGAATTTCTATGTAAATTGACAATTTGGAAGGATTTGTAATCTGCTTTTATTTTGCAAATTTATTTTAAGTGCTGGTATTCAATACAGATTACTTGCAAAGTTACTAATGTTATATTAATAACCAGATATTAGATTTTGATCTAATTTGTTGAATATGTCGTGTTTTGATTTTGTAAAAAAAATTTAGAAATAGTAAGAATTTTCTTTACGGAATGGTACAACTAGCCATACTCATATTGTACTTTTCAAAGCCTCGCCTTCTCAGTGAGTTTCAGCGACATGCGTAGTAGAGGAACAATAGCATATTATTTTATATGGAGGAAAAGTAATACTTTTCATGGCGCGCTCGTGTTTAACCTGGTAATAGAGAGCAAGCCATGAAAAGTAACTTTCCTCCAAATAAAATATGTTGTTTTTTCTTCAAATGTCGACAAATTAATGCAAAAAGTCTCTCTTTAATTGTAATAATAATTATTATTAAAGATAAGTGGGTTCCCAAGGCGGCTTAGACCGGTGCGGTGTCGGTGAATAGGCTCAGGTTGTTGCTATTCGCCCTGTGCGTTAGTGTAGTGGGAGAAATGACGAACGATCGTGCGCGCGAGTCGGAGAAATTTGGAACTTTATTCAGCTACTATACAAATATACACGTGGAATACATCGAAAAGGGTCTGATGTCATATAAGCACTGTCGATTTTAAAGATTTTTTTTGGGTTCAATGGAAAGATTACATCAAATGGAACACATTAATGAAAAAAAAATTGCGGATGAAGCACTTTTGACGCCAAAAATTAAAAAAGAAATTTCAGATATGAGGCCGTTTAGTGACATTTAAATGCGAAAACTCTCCCAATATGACGTTAATGATGACAATTTACTTGCAATGTTGTCAGACTTGGCTAATCTTCTTGATTTTCAAGTAAGCAAATTGCAGGGGCATGTTTCATAATGTAGAATAACAACTT
>MU181983.1:597949-622199 GCA_016904865.1 Pissodes strobi
AAACTAACCCTAATTAACGTATTCCGGATTAAGCAAAAATAATCGAAACCAACTTTAATTAGCCAAAGAAGTGCATTGAGGCGAGCGCGCTACGCGCTTGACCAACCACGCCCATCACAAAATCAAAATTAATTCAAAGTAACTAATAAACGCACTACGCGTGATACTCTCTTAAACTAATCCAAATGATCTTTTAAATTTGTATCTATTTCAATAAACTAAATTAATTAGTTTATATGACATATTATTAAAAGTGAACCCCTTCTAGCGTAACATCTAATTCGAATTATTGTTATTTTATTAAACAAGGCCGTTAAGAATCATTATTTAAAAGTTTTCGTTTCGTCCCATAGTACTTTTGAAACATATTCAATACGAGGCTGTTATATTTTAGAACCAAATAGAAATTACACTTGGCAACATCTACCCGTACAACAGCCGTGCTAAGCCAACCTATATAATGATGTTTTAAGAAATAGTCATGTTGACGTTTATCTCATAAATATTATATTATGGTTTAGAGTGCAAAAAACAGTTTTTTCTACAGCCGCGCGCAAAATAACTAAATACTAAATTCAAATGAAATCGCAAAATCGACTAATGCCGTGGATCCTTATTTTGCGCTCTAGCGCGAACATGGAAAAGGAAATTCTCACTTTTTCCGTCTAGTGTGCTGAGTGGTCATGGAAACCGAAGATAAATAAATGACAGTCGTGCGTTTATTACAGTTTGTTCCTGGCAATCCTGTTCTAAATATGCCCGAAGCCCGAACATATGTGTCAAAACTGACAGCCATTTGCAAATTTTAGAATAAGTATAGAGAAAAATGTGCATTTAATTTAAAAAAATGCGGCTGTAGAAAAAGTTATGTGTGTTTTTCGAACGCAAAGTAAGATTGCCGTTTTCGAAAGATTACTGCGCTCCGCTACGCGTCGCGCAGTAACATTCTTTCTCAAGCGGCAATCTGTTACTTTGCGCTCTAAATACACAAATAACTATTATTTGCAATGCAAAGAAGCTTTATATTATGTTATTATTAACCTTCTGCAATCATACCTTAGGACAAAGTGTACTGGAATTGTGTTTATTAGGAAAAAATGTATGTTAAATTTTAATTTTATTTTCAATTTATTTTGAGAAAATGTGCTTCATCCGCAATTTTTTTTGCGTTAATGTGTCCCATTTGATGTAATCTTTCCATAGAACCCAAAAAATGCTTCAAAATCGACGGTGCTCATACGACACCAGAACCAACAAGGGTAAGTATCATAAACAGTGTGATATATTTTCGAAGCCGGTTCTTATGATTAGTGCAATGGACAGCACTAATATTCCCGAAAATATATATTTAATAACTTAATTTCAGTTTGTCTATCATTCATTCTAAAGTAATTTCAGTAAAACTTCATGAATCGAATTTTTATCGTATCAATTTCACAATGTCATTTTTGTATTATGATATTCTCACACACAAAATTCAATATCGAACTTGGCTTTTTTCAGTCGAATCGATAAATATTCTCATATATCAACGTATTATCTGCTGAACTGATTATATTGCACTAAAATCAAAAAATTTTCTTGAATTTTCAATCGTTTCCGATGTACTTGACGTGTTGCGTAGCCAAGAAATTCGCCACATTTTGTACCACCAGATGTCGCGTCGTGTAACGCACATAGCGAATAGTAATGTAACATAAAGCTGTCAGTGGACACTTTCAACAATAATTATTTTTTTTTTAAATCCCGTCTCCGATTGCGTTTTAATTCCGTATTGATAAGCAGTTATTGAGTAAGTTCGATTAAATAATAACCAATTTGTTCCTAAATTAGTGATTTTTAGAAATGCAGTCACACATTGATTGATAAATACAAATTTTAGTTTAATAACTTTTGAGTTGTTGACGCTTATTTTGATGTTTGTTTGTATTGTATCTATGTTGCTATGATAACACTTTTACCTCCGCCGGTGGAAAAGTGAAAATTAAAGCTCCGGCGGAGGAAAAACGAAACTTCACTGCCGCCTACACAGTCGAGTAATGACGGATTTACTGACGTTTGAAGAAAAAATATATTTTAGCCAGGTGCGCATTGTCATTTTCTAGGGCGTGGCGTCTACCAATCATATTTAACATTGAACATCTTATCATCTATCATTTTTCGGCCTCGTGGGACAACATTATTGTTAAGGTTATATGATTGATCACTTGAAATTGGCCGTCCACCACCAATTTTTAAATGATGCATTAATTCTCATATTATTTTTAAGTTATTTCACCTGTCAATTTTAGGTCAAGTGAGTTATATCATTTTGTATTGGCCATTGGCTAGCGAAAAACAAATTAATAAATGTTAATTGTCCAATCTCATTTGAAATCAGCATTGCCAGGACTAAAACGTAAAAGTGTAATCTTAAGAGCAGATGCTAAAAACGAATCGTGAAATACAAGATTATTTAACTATTTGCAAGCAATCATTCCAGTAGTGAAAGTGGAAAGGTTGTTTTCAGATATAATAGCATTGGTCTAAATGAAATGAGACAGCTTCCAGGAAATAAATAATAGATGCTTTATTGTCAAAAATTTTTCCAATTTGTAGACAAAGCTAAAGTACAAAATATACAAAACATATAAAAACACAAATAGAAATATACAATAAAAAGAAAAACCTAACTATACAAAACTTTATACGATTGTGCAAATTGTACGAGGTCAAAATATTATTTAAAATGTTAAATATCAAGAGCTAGAGTACAAAACATACAAAACATATAAAAAAAAGCATATAAAAACACAAATAGAAATATACAGTAAAAAGAAAAAGAAAAACCTAACTATACAAAACTATACAATTGTACAAATTGTACGTGGTCAAAATATGTAAAATATTAAATATCAAAATATTTAACATCAAATCCTAAACACTAAACACCAAGCATTAAACATGAAATCATTAAACCAGTGTGTAAGATGCTCAAAATTAAGTATTAATTAAAAAAAAGTCGTTGACTGCGTACAAGGCTCTCTCCAGTAAGTATAATCTCAAAGCTCTGCGAAATGCGGGAAAAGATGTTATGGACTTCAGTTCAAATGGTAGAATATTGTGCATTTTTTTGCATTGTACAATATAGAGCTTTTAACTAACTCTGAGCGTGGGGATGGCAGATAAAGACCATGCTCCGTATTTCTAAGTGGATAGTTGTGAAATGGTCTATCTGGAATGGCAGATACGTGCTTGCGGATTAAGCAAACCGATTTAAATATGAATAAGGAAGGAAGAGTTAATATTTTAAATCTTTTAAAGAAATCCTGGCAGTGAGTTCTACTGTTTAGTCCCAGTGAATATTGAACAGCTCTCTTTTGTAGCTTGAAAATACGCTCAAATTGAGTCGCACAACACGTACCCCAGAATGGAAGGGCGTATCGGAGGTGCCACTCAAAAAGGGCATAATAGACTGTTCTAGCAGTTGACACGCTAAGTCCCTGGAAACAGTTCTTAACGCAAAACAGGCAGAGCTTAATTTTTTTCATAAGACATCGATGTGCAAGTCCCACTTCAAATGGCTGTCCACAACAAGCCCCAAAAATTTCACAGATTCAACGACGTCGATAGTGGTGTTGTTAAGTACAAAAGATTGCAACGAACTTTTATATGACAAAACTTTAGTTTTAGGCACAGGAGATTAGAATCACACCATGATTTAATGGTGATTAAGTCACTAGATACAGTTCTATGAAGCGCCGTAATGTCCGGATTGCTCCAAGTGAAACTAGTATCGTCCGCAAAGAGACAAACTTTACCGCTAATGTCCAGACAAGCAATGTCGTTGACAAACAGCAGAAACAAAATGGGGCCTAGTACTGAACCCTGGGGTACTCTACAATCTATTGGCCTGCAAGAAGACATCGACGTATCAACCCTCACAAGCTAACTTCTGTTGTTAAGATACGACTTAAACCATTCGAGAGGCACTCCTCTGAATCCGTTGTACTGCAATTTGTTAATTAAGATATTATGATTTACACAATCGAAAGCTTTAGAGAAATCACAGTAAATGGTTGCTGTAGAGTGATGGTTGTTCAGGTTAGAGTATACATAATTAAAGAGGGAAAACATAGCATCATTTGTGCATTTGTTACTTAAAAATCCAAATTGATGGGTAGTAAGTATTTTATATTTAGAGAGAAAAGATAGAAGCCTTTTTTTAACCAATCCTTCAATGATCTTTGATAATGTGGGAAGTAGTGCAATTGCGCGACAGTTCGAAGCTTGGTCTTTATCTCCTCCTTTATGCAAAGGAATAATTATTGCCGTCTTAACCCATTAGTGCATAAAGTTTAGCAAGATTAAAAATAATGTTATTTTTATGAATTCTGACATATTTTATTACAACATAAAGGAAATGTATCAAAAATTAATTTTTTCTTACCAAAAACAAAAAATACAGGTCATCCGATATATCGGATTGTATGCAAACTGACTAGATAAAGAAATTAAAATGTATGATAATTTTTGAAACAATGTTTTGGATATAGTCCAACTTGGCATTTGGGGCAAATAAATTTGTTCTTACTCCCGCAATTTCTACACAATCTTTCAGTATTTACATAGTCTGGCCAGTGATCGCGACCATGGTAACGAACATCGTTCCCTGAATTCTGTAGTACTTTTCCTTTCATCGGCCGTGTGTTTTGATGAGACAGTTTGCTAGGCTTCTTCGAAAATTTATCAAAGAATCACAATCTTTTTCTATAGGACATATCCTTTTCACCAACAGCCCTGCATTGGTTACTGAAACATCCAGCAAGTAACAAAATATAGACTACCACATTCTGGTTCTATATTTGGCTACCAACTGATCCATTTTGTCAACGCCGCCCATGCCACTATTATATTTTTGGAATAGTAAAGAATGAACTACAGCAATTTGTTGTGAATAGTGCCAGTCGCGCAGTAACCAAGTTGTATCAAATGTCATGCCGAAATAGGCTAACGTTCGAAAAGTAGTTGTCGAAAAATAATTTAAATCCTTTAGTAGGAGGTATTCTGGAAGTCGTTGTCAGGAAACTGTTTTTGGGTTAGGAGGTGATACTGTTATCACCTCCTAGCCCAAAAACAGTTTCCTTGTCGCTTCCTATAAGTATATAATTGTTCTATCGTGGTGAAATAGTCAAATACGTCACTTCCGGAAAAGTCGAGTTAATTTGGGGAATTCCATGAAATCATGAAATAACTAGGTTTTTTAAGAAGTGTGACGTATTTCACAATGAGACTATGACACATATATAAAAAGTGTCAATTTATCTTTGATAGCTCGCATACGGAAAAAGTTGGCAATAAAGCATACAATCCGATATATCGGATTTCAATTTTAGGCTCACATATTTACATAATATTGTAAATTTATGAGCAGATTACTACTCGATCATGTCAGGTGGTTTACTACACATACAAATTCCACTAATTTTGAGGTCGACGTTGTAAAAAAATTAAAATAAAATCGAAAATACTTGCCCTTGTCGTGTCGTTGAATAGAGCCATGGGATCCATGTTGCTTTTAGTGCAGTTTTAACTTCTTTTAGGCATTTATCGCACCGTAAAAATTAAATAAATAAGAAGTTTACACCTGAAACATGTCACTAACGCCTGTTACAAAAGCCAGTTTAGGCTTATACAAAAGTAGGATTGCATAAATACGACATCCGATTTATCGGATCTTATGCACTAATGGGTTAAGACAGTTTGGAAAAACCCCATTTTGGAATGACTTGTTAATTAAAGCAGTAAGATGGTTTAATGTGCATTCCGGCAGGTTTGAAAACATTTTCAGAGTAAGCCCATCAGTCCCAGATGAGGATTTGTTTTTAATGTCTTTAATTGTGCTGCGAAGCAGCTCAGCAAATGCTACAGGCGTAAAGAAGAAACTGTGTAAATTCACATTAGCATTAGAGAGATATGAAAGTGGATCATGAGAAGGAGTTATGATGTTCATTAAATCTTTAGCCACATTTACAAAGTAATTGTTTAGGTTCTCAGGTGAATTAGCGATAGTGCCAGGCGATGAAGCCTTATTCCTTAAGTCATTCACAATAGACCATGATTCTTTGGCAACGTTACCGGTTTTAGCCAGCCTCGCATTATAATAAATGTCCTTGGCAGCTTTTATAGTTTTATGATAGACTTTCCTGTAAATTTCACGTAATAATGGAAGAAGACGCTGTCCGAGTATTTTTTTAAGTGAGATAATGAACGCATGTTCTTTGCAGATGTGCGTAAACCTTTAGTTGACCAGGGGTTATGTTTTTTAATTTTGATAGGCCTAAGCGGAAAGGATTCGAACGCTAGAGTAGATAATGTTTTTATAAATCTAGAAAATTCGGTATCGATATCATCAGAGAGGACAACCCAGTCAGTTGTTAGACATAGGTGCTTGAAATTTAGAAAATTTTTGTCCGAAAATATACGGCATAATATATTCAGGTACAAAAATCACCAGACTGGTGATTTTTGTCAAAGAAGATGTTAGTTCATAGTGATTGTAAGTACAATTAATTTTACTGCTATTTTTAGAATATTATTTTCAGATGACAAAAATGTAGCCTATAAAATAGACCAAGCCCAATATTAAAAAATTGGTTTTCTCTAAAATGCCTATTTTTCTGCATTTTTACTAGAGTGATTTGCTTGTTACGATTTCTTGTTAGTCAAGTAATATTATTTCTGGAAATAAGAAAATAAGTGCTATGTGTAGGAAGATGCTTTACTACTAACACAGTTTTTAACAAATAAAATTATAAGCCATCATTAAAGTAATCGAACGTCAGCCAAAATTTAATCAATAACATAGTTTTACGGAAAATGTTAATAAAAACCCACAAAGATCTATATCTGCATGTCTACCAGAGCAATTTAAAATCTTCTGATTTTTTTGTTATGCCTCCTAGATACTTTGGTAATATTATTTTTGGGAAGGAAAAGGTATGTACCATGAGCTGGAAAGGATTTTTACGGGTGGCGCATCGAAAACGAAACAGAGGCATTTACTGGCAGCTCAGTTCTTTTTTGAAAAAACACTCAGACCCGTCGATTTTGTTTTCGTGGGGGACACAAAATTGGAAAAAAATCACGTTTACACATGCAGCCCCCTAGGCGGGGGTGGCACCACCCCTAAAATCTTAAATGGAAAGGGGGGTCGAATATGGCACATCATGGTGTTTCAATTGCCTTTATAATGAGGTTAAATGTCATGTACTTCAGTTCAGTAGTATTGGAGATTTATTGATTTAAAGCTTCAATAGAACCTTAATACATCATCATTAGTGGAGATCAATTAATGCATTAAATTTGGCAGCAAAGTAGTTTAAAAATGAATAAATGAGAGTAGTTATTACTGTAATGCAGTTTCAACTCGTGCAACACTTACGGAGTTCCTTTTTAAGTTAGAGTTGATTTTAATATTTTAAAAACTTGACTGTCAAAAAATTATAAAATAGTAAAACATAACAAGAATGAACTTAGCCGTCAGCCAAGTAAATGTTGGAAATGACCACCTTGACCCTCCATGCAGTAATAGAGATTTTGCTCAAAACGTTGCCGCATATTTTGCAATATTTCAGGAGAAATTTGAAGACACTCATTCACAATTCTTTGTCGCAAATCTTCTAACGATGTTGGCTGAGTAGCATAGATTTTGCTTTTAAGTGACCCCACAGAAAGAAATCCAAAGGTGATAAATCTAGCGATCTTGGGGCCATTCAATGGCACCTCTTCAACCAATCCATCGACCAGGAAACGTCTGATCTAAATATTGTCTAACAAGTAATGCGTAATGTGGTGGGGCACCATCCTGTTGGAACATCAACCTATTCTCAATGTACCGCCGATCATTCTGATTTTCAATTATGGTTGCTAATGCTGGATTTATGGCGTTTTGTAGTAATTCTAAATACATTTCACCTGTCAAAATTCCAGGTAAGAAAAAAGGACCAACTTATCCACCAATGATCGTCAAAAATATCAGCACGAACATTTAATTCTTGTGAATGTTGGGTGTGTACCTCATGATAAATTCTGGGAATCGGACCAATATCGGCAGTTATGATGATTTACTACGCCATTTAAGAAAAAGGAACATTCGTTGGAAAAGCAAGTATTAAATAGAAAATATTCATCGTTCACTTCACAAAATTGTAATCGTCGATCAAAATCGTCTTCATTAAATTCAAGTACAAGATGAATTTTATACGTATGAAAATTATGGACCTGGAGAATCCGTTGGATACTACGTCGACTAATACCACACACAGTATCCAATTTGCGGGTACTTAACGTAGGTTCTAGATGAACTTGCCCTAAAACCATCACTTCTATTGCTTCGTTCCTAATGGGATTTTCGATGTTGCGTTTTTTATTGGCGACTGATCCAGTTTCCCAAAATTTAGCCACAAGTTCTAGAACATATTTTCGATGCACGTTACTCTTCTCATGTCGCTCATTAAATATTTATTTTGTGCTGTTTTATTAGCGCAGTGTTTATTTCCGAAAAATATTTCGATAATTTCAATCCTTTTTGCCGGGAAATATACCATGGTTAAATTATAAAGCGTTAAATAGTATTTTAACAACAAAGTTTGGTCGTATCAATCGGAAACTCTGCTAAATTCTATTTAAAATAAGTACGAGGCAGCATTCCTTTCTTATCTTTCTTGAAGAAAAAATGTAACGCCATAACAACTTTTTTTGTCACACAAAACGTTCCAATCGCTATTTTCAATACTAAAATGATTCACAAACCATGGGTGTAGTGAACAAAGATTAAAAGTAAATGCGTTTACTCAAATTTCATTAAAATTCTTAGTGTAGTACAACCTGATCTGCGTACCTATTAAAGTCTACTTTAAGCTTTA
The DNA here is from genome assembly GCA_016904865.1 of Pissodes strobi. Taxonomy (NCBI): domain Eukaryota; kingdom Metazoa; phylum Arthropoda; class Insecta; order Coleoptera; family Curculionidae; genus Pissodes; species Pissodes strobi. Next base: position 606,856 of record MU181983.1, read on the forward strand.
AATCAATAAATCTCTAATACTAGCGAACTGAAGTACATGATATTCTACATCATTATAAAGGGAATTGAAAGACCTTTAAAATGATGTATCAAGTTCTTTCCATTTAAGATTTTAGGGGTGGTGCCACAGCCACCCCCGCCTAGGGGGCTGCACATGTAAACGTAATTTTTATCCAATTTTGTGTCCCCCACGAAAACAAAATCGACGGGTCTGAGCGTTTTTTCAAAAAAGAACTGAGCTGCCAATAAATACCTCTCTTTCGTTTTCAATACGTCACCCTGTATATTTTTAATAGATTTTTAAAATATATTCAGAAATACGTCGAGTGAACAAATAATCAAAGAATACTAAAAAATTTCAGGTATGGTTGAAAAAAATATGACGAACGTAGAACATTGTTGGTCGCGATAAAAAAATTTAAATTCCTACATGTGCAAATAAATGCTAAAAATATAGTAAAACTTAAACATATAGAGGCACGACTTTATTAAAGTTAACTGGGTGTGTAATCTAAATGTGTGTGGCCGTAATAAACGCGGCGCAAGGTATATATTCATATATATTCATATAAAACTGCCAATCTATTTTACAGAGATATTCAGCAAGAAAATGTATTCGGGTGTAAATTTCGAAATAAAATATTCGCTTGACGATAAAATCACGAGCCATATACCTATACAAAAATACTTTTTAAATTCAAAACTGACGGAATTTTATTCCGTTTTGTCAGATGCAGTTTAAAGGAACTGTTCTAAAAATAAAGCTGATAGATTCAACCTACCCTTCAGAGGGGCACCCTTTTTCCAATACTTTAAAAAACAGAAACATTTATAGGTTTTAAATTGTTTTATCCTACCAGCAATGTAATCAATTTGGAATTCCTGCGGCCACCGATTCATGTTTAATAATTTAAATTACTTTACTTTACCATATTATATACGTGAGAGTTGTGAAACCGGTTTGTTCGTCAATAAAGGAATATATAAAAATATCTCAAGGGCTTGTCCGAGAGTTGCCTAAAAATAGTCCACGCTTCGTCCTTTGACAAGGTCCGAGTCTTCAGAAAAAGAATATTTTCCTTACTCGTGTAAAGCAAATTTTAATATAAACATGAACTCAAAATTGGTTTGTTAAGAGATCGGACCCTTTTCGATGGATAGCGTCGAAGAAGCGACGTAATTGTGTTTACCCATTGCCTTGGAATCTTGTGAAGTGTGTGCCTTCTACTTGAGAGGATGTCGAACCTTCTTTCCATTAAATTGAAGATTCCATGATATATATGTAAAGGTAACATAATAAAGAAATATTTAAAATTTCTTTTCTAGGAAACGATTGTCACGTTTAATTGTAAATTAGATATGTATTAATTTATACAAAAGGAGTCATAATAATATGCCATACTATGCAAATGAGCAGTTAATGATAGTTATTAATGAATGCTAGTGCCTTAATAGCCATTAAATGTTAGTTGTGTACATTATATTTTCCATGAGCAGTCCTAATAGTGAAAAAGTTACTTTAATTTTAAAATTATTGTTACGTTTTTCCCGTCGGTTCTGAAAAAATTACAACTTTTACTATTTTAATCTAATGTTCTCTTTATTATTTATCACTGTGTCCAATTAAACACACTAACCTACTATTATAATTTTACAACTAATAGCTCAATTCAACGCTCAGTGATTAGCCAACTCAACACGCGTTCTACCCGCTATTTATATACACCCTTAAATATATCCCGAATACTCCTGACGAAGCGAGGTCTCTCTATCTCTATATTATTCTCGACCAGAATCCCATAGTTTCTGAATCTTCGCGGTTGGCGATGACTCATACGTAGACGCGACAAGGCAGGATTTATAGGGTAGCACAAAACATTCGGATGGTTGCTAAACCTTAACGTCCCGATCAGCTACTTCATGTCCGTGATATGCTTCGAGCCTGTCGAGGTGGACAACGTTCAGTTTGCTTCTGGGGCTACGTTGAATTCTATACTCTACGTCATTAATTCTTTTGATGACTGTATAGAGCCCTTCCCATACTGGCGTTAGCTTGGGAGATCTTCCTTTTTTTCGTTGCGGTTTATATAACCATGCTTTATCGTTCATCTGAAATCCTATAGAATTAGCTATTCGATCATTGACTTTCTCCGTGTTTTCTCTGACTAATTAATGAATGTATAGTAACTTTTCCTTAAGAGATTCCGCTTAGTCTTGAATTTCCATATCCTGGTTGTCTGACGATGGCGTTCCGAATAATAGGTCACAGGGTAAACGGAGTTCTCTTCCAAATAAAACCATGGCTGGTGTTAGTCCTGTCGTGTCATTGACCGCTGATCTATATGCCATCAAAAATAGTGGTATGTGTTGGTCCAAATCTTTCTGATGTTTATCTACGGCCTTTGACAAATGTTATTCAATGGTCTTATTAAACCTCTCAACCATGCCGTCTGATTGTGGATGTAACGCTGTAGTCAGTATCTTATGGATGTTGAGTAAATCACAGACTTTCTGGAAAACTCTGAATTCGAAGTTGCGTCCTTGACCTGATCGCAGCTCTAACGTAACACCAAATCTGCTAAATAGGTTAGTCACGATAACCTCTGCTATGGTAACAGCTTCTTGATTGGCGATCGTAAATACTTGTTACCATTATTTGTTTCTGGAAAAGGGCCAGCTACGTCAATAGCAATACGCTCAAACGGTGGGCCCACATTATACTCTTTCATTTTTCACCTGTCTTGGGTCCTTGACTTGCGGCACAGTTAAGTAATGCCAGCACCACGATTTCACATCCTGACAGTATTTTACTCAGTAAAATTTGTCGCGGATCTCGTCAATCGTTTTGTTTACTCCGCGATAAGCACCAGACTTTCCTTTATGAACTTTTTTCAGAACGTCCAATATCTTCCTCCTTAGTACCAGTAACTGTGTCTTCACTACTTTTCCATCGGCGCTTTCCCAGGCTCGTTTAAGAAGTCAATTTTCCACCAAGAAGTCTGAGCCCACAGAGTTTTAACAGTAAATTCTTTAATTGAAATATCTCTCTAGCTTGGCCTTAATTCACGTTCTTCTTTGGCTTTTAGCTGGAGTGATCCTTTTTAAGTTACTCTGTGATCCACTGCTGATCAATTGCCTAATGGGAGTATTCCTTCCAGTTGATCTCTTCGTTGACAATGCTTACAATTATCCTCGCATGGTCTTCTGGATAAAGCAGCTGCATTATTATGCAATCTCCCTGTCCTGTGCTTAACTTTAAAGTTATAATATTGATACTTTTCAAGCCATCTCGCTACCTGTCCTTCAGACTGTTTCATATCCAAAAGCCATTTAAGTGCTGCATCATCAGTTTTTATTAGGAATTCTTGTCCATAATGTAGTATAACCCACCCGGGTCTGTTCAACATAGTTGAATGAGATAAGTTGTACTTTGTCTTTGTTTGGCCAATGATCGTCAAAATAGATTAAGAAGAAAATTAATACCTACGTTGTGTTTTAACATTGAAAATGTTTTTGTTTTCCTAGTATGGGGTATCAAATCACGAAAAAGTGCATGCTACATTTGGCACATCACGTAATATACGTGAGAGATCGTGTTAGTTTGTCTCTGAGGACGGAATCGGTTCAAGTGACAAAAAATAATTAATACTAACTGAAACTAACCGAAAGTGGATTGAACGACTAACCCAAACTAACTAAAAGTAATCAAAAGCACAAAAAGGGTTAAAATGAATCGGAATAAATTAAAAAAATAAAAGTAAGTTAAAACTAACTCAAAGTAACCGAAATTTGGCAAATAACCAAAACTAACTATAAAAATTAAAAATGGGTATAACCTATCGGATCCGGTTCAAATTACTAAAATAAATTGGAACTAACTGAAATTAACCGAAAGTTGATTCAACGACTAACCGAAAGTAACCAAAAGCTACAAAAAAGGCTAAAACGTATCGGAACAGATTAAAAATATTAAGGTAAGTTAAAACCAACCAAAACGAACCGAATTTTGATGACTAACCAAAACTACCCAAAAACATTAAATTCGGTTATGACGCATCGGCGCCGGTTGAAATGACTAAAATTAAAAGTAACTGAATTTAACTGAATATTGATTGAACGTCTATCTAACCCAACCTAATCCATTCTAACCTAAACGAACCAAAATCACCAAATATGGCTAAAACGTATCGAAACAGATTAAAGATATTATAGTAAGATAAAAATAACCCAAATTAACCGAATTTGGGCGTCTAACCAAAATAACCAAAAACATTAAAATTGGTTATGACATATCGGAAAGTTGATTGAATTACTAACCAAAAATTATCAAAAGTAACCAAAAGCATCAACACCGGCTAAAACATATCGCAACAGGATACAATAATTAAAGTAAATCAAAATTAACCAAAACGAACCGAATTTTGGCGACTAACGAAAACTAACCAGAAACATAACAATTAATTAAATTACTGTCTCACGCACCACAATTTGTCGTTCCAAACTTGTGACAATACATTCAAAACTGAAGGGTTTAGTATTAGTTAGGCAGACGTCGCCAGCAGGTACTGAGGTCCCATACGGGAGGCTACTCAGCTATAGTTGCAAATTGAGCCAATATTTCTAGTAAGACCTGCAGGCCGATTAATATATATTTCCTTCGTCATCGCTTAGCGATTGATTACATTATTTGTGATTGAACAGGATTCTTTTACTGTTGCTTATTAGTTATAGTAATTTCGATATAATACATTTCAATTAAGATATATGGTTTTATTCTGTGTAATTGTGCACAGGCTACAGATCCTTTATCATTTCGGGAGCTTATAAGCAATTGGCATCAAGTCGAAAGTCAAGGTTTCAAATTAATGTTAATTTAAATTTCACATAGGTTTCATACAAAAGCAAATCATTACAAACATAATATTTGTTAAAAGAACGACTTAAGGTGCTTTGCTCGCAAGCCCACGATTTATAGCTAGGATATTCGCTCAATCATGGAAGGAAAATGTTAGTGGATTCATCAAGTCCCTTGCTTACACTACAATCAGAGTCATACTGAAACTAAAATTCCAGCACGAAAAGACAGACCGAAAAAGCAGTGTTAGTCACAGCATAAAACGGTTTCATTAAATATATACACATGTTATACCATCAAATATTAATTATCAATGAGAATAAAATAAATATTTATGCAAATCATGTTAATAACAATATCAAAATATACACACATCTTATTCCATCCTATATGAATTATCCATGAAAATAGAAGAAATATTTATGCAAATTATGTTAATAAAAATATGAAAATATATGTACAGGGTGATCCCCTATAATGTCGCCCCCCTATAACTTTTTTTATTTTAAGTGTCTCAAAAAAATTAAAAGTATGGTTATGTAGGTACTGAAAAATACTTTTTTTCTGCGTATAAAAAATATTGGAAAAATGATCAGTACACAGGGGAAACAAAAAAGTAATTTTTTTTTCAATGGAACACCCTATATATGAATTTATTTTTCGATTCCTTGTAAAATTCTAAGCATATTTTATGTATGATGTTATACCTCTAAAGTTAGTAGTTTCACAGCTATAAACAGTTGAAAATCGGTACTTTTGTTACTTTTCACCTTGGTAGCAAGAATATCATTAGAGATGGAATAAAATAAATTTCACATTCCTATCTTAACTTTTCAAGAGCTATCTGACGGTACTAACTGGCAGGCGGTACCATCGGTACCAAATCTGGTACCTCGGTAGGTACTATAACTTAGCACCATCAGATAGCTCTTGGAAAGTTAAGATAGGAATGTGAAATTCATTTTATTCCATCTCTAATGATGTCCTTGCTACCAAGGTGAGAAGTAGCCAAAGTAACGATTTTCAACTGTTTATAGCTGTGAAACTACTAACTCTAGAGGTATAACATCATACATAAAATATGCTTAGAATTTTACGAGAAATCGAAAAATAAAATCATATATAGGGTGTTCCATTGAAAAAAAATTAACTTTTTGATTTTCCCTGTATACTGATCATTTTTCCAATATTTTTTATACGCAGAAAAAAAGTATTTTTCAGTACCTACATAACCAAACTTTTAATTTTTTTGAGACACTTAAAATAAAAAAGTTAAAGGGGGGCGACATTATAGGGGATCACCCTGTACACGTTACACCATCAAATATTAATTATCCATAAAAATAGAAGAAATATTTATGCAAATTATGTTAATATCAATATCAAAATATATACACACGTTATGCCATCAAACATGAATGTTATGAGTATAAAATATATAATGGTACAAATTATGTCAATAACAATATCTTAAGTTTCATTTTACCGACTTGTAATGACATATGCAACACAGAAGCAAAACAATTCACCAAAATAAACCGTACACTCCGCTGGCTTCTGACTCTCTATTTTCCGTTCTCGAGCAATACATTTCGGATCTCCTCCCAAAAACCTCGCAAAAACTCGGCTTCAATTTATGACTTGATTTATCTTTTACATGTATAAAGGATGTCTCAAAATATATACAAAACGAAAGGTACAAGGTCTAATGAAATAGTATTTTAAAGAGGTGGGTTATCTCAATGCATATATTGATGGAAATGCTCAACAGACCGCACTATTGCCAAAAGCTCTTTTCGGATTGCATAGTAGTTACGTTCAGGTTTGAAAAGTGTTCGACTGTAGTATTCGATAACTCGTTCTTTTCCTGCTTATACTTGCGATAAACCCGCTCCGATGCCGGTGTTGCTTGGTGTCCAATAGAAATTTACTCTTTTGTTTCGGATATCCCAATATTGAACTAGAGCATAGAGCCGCTTTTATTTTCCTGAACGCAAAATTACAGTTATGATCCAAGTTATAATTTGCTCGTTCTTCAGTGAGTTTATGTAGAGGTGTAGCTATATTTGCATATCCTTCGACAAATCTTCTTACACGTACATAATCCAAGGAAGCTCCGCAGTTCGTGTTTGTCGCGAGGACAAGGCCAGTCTTTGATTGCTGTAATCTTCCGTTGGTCGGTTGGATTCCCTCTGATGACACGACATGCCCGAGAAATTCAACTTTTTGTTGAAAAAGAAAACATTTCTTTGGATTCACTAAGAGCTGAGCACTTATGACAAATTTGAAGAGACATGGAGGATGGATATCCACATCGATGACTGAAGCCCATTTGGATAAATCCACTAAAAAAAAAGAGATTGCCAAAAAATTTGGTTGACTTCATCATAGCAATAATTGCCATTCGATTTCATCTACCAAAACCATTCCTACTTGTTCTACAGGCTCTAACCAAAGTTCTATCAGCTCAAACCAGATTTCCTTCATCACCCATCCCAAACAAAGAGTCATTCTTAAGCGCCGAAAAATATTGTAGGTCCAGTAAAAATGTGACATGCTCTTCCAATTCCAACCGGACTTCTCAGAATTCTGCCCTGTAAATTAGCACAGCATTGGTAGCGACAAAAATAACCTTCTCAAATATCAATAATTGTACTATAAATATAAACATGCATACTTTATTAAATTATTGTTACGTATTGTTATTTAAATTTCTAATAAACTATAGCTCTATTGAAAATTACAGATATATTTTTTATATAAGACTTTATTAAAATAAGCTCGTAGAAAAATATTCTTCCTATTACTTTTGGGAAGAACATTTCAGCACTCAGGTGCTACGCACCCTCGTGCGGGAAATGTTGCTTCCCGCACTTAGAAAAATAACTATTCCGCGTCAGGACTAAAACACTTTCAGTACTAGTGCTGAAAATATGTTTCACAGTGGTACGACAAAGTATAACTTCCAGCACGCATATTAAGGGTGCAGAAGCTAGTTACTTTCACCAGGCTACTAGAAAGACTATAAGATATGGTTAATTTTGAAGTTTAATCGGACAGCAAGAACTGTGCGGCACTTGCAAATGTTCTAGTTTTTCGACGGCTATGTCTTATAGAAAGTGTAAGTATTAATAACTAAATATTGATAATACGACGTTTGCTAATAAATAATAATAGTAATGACATAAAACTCTTGGAGAAAGCAATGTATCACAATTTCTCAGTAGGGCCAGAAGACAGTGGCAAAAGAACACACTTTTGTTCGACTGCTTTTTGGGTGTTGTAACCAGCTTTATTCGCTAACCGCTCATTCAGCTGTACAGGGTGTCCCAAATTCGAGCCTCATCATTGGGATCTCGGAAACTAGAAGAGATACGAGGTCGGTTAAATAGAGGCAAAGTTGCGCAGTTTGATGCTGATCAAAATGCCACCTTACAAGTTTAAAAATTCTGAATACTTCCGAAGATTTTTGGAAAAAAAAACGAATATTCGCGATTTCATTTTTATTTTTTTATGACTCTATTTAAATAGATATAACAAAATAAATTTCACATTTTCATTGCTACTTTTTCTGTTCTTCAAGATGGTATTATCAGATTTTCAAGATGACGTTTCGTCTTTGAGCTGCCATCATCAATTTTGTTTCTTTAAATACGGCCCTGGATTTTTTATTACGGATATTAAGAGCTTCTAAGGTCCTAAAACCAATGATGTAACGCACTTATTCGAAAAATTCATATTAGTGATATTTTTCATAAGATCTCATGTGTTAGACAGAGACAGAAAATTTATTTTTAATGAGAGTAAAAACAAAAGCCTTTCTTGAAGCAGTAACGCCTTGCATAAAGGAACCTTAAAAACTAACATAAGACGTAATAAATAAATAATATAATATCAACCCTCAAACCAGGCTACATTTTTAGCAGTTTACCCAAGTAAATAGTTGTGTGGGATTAGATTTGGAACAAATAATAAATATCACATTCTCATTGTTGTATCGCACTTTTTCGAAAAAATCATTTTAATGATTTCCTGGTAAGATCTTACCAAAAAACTTTTTTCTGTCTCTCTCTAACACATGAGTTCTTATGGAAAATGTCACTAATATGAATTTTTCGAATAAGTGCGATACATCATTGGTTTTGGGATCTTAACAGCTTTTAAAATCCGTAATAAAAAATCCAGGGCCGTATTTAAAAAAAAAAGTTGATGATAGCAGCTCAAAGACGAAACGTCGGTTTGAAATTCTGATAACACATCTTGTAGAATAGAAAAAGTAGCAAAGAGAATGTGAAATTTATTTTGTTATATCTAGTCAAATAGAGTCATAAAAAAATTAAAATTAAGTCACGAATATTCGGTTTTTTCCAAAAATCTTCGGAAGTGTTCGGAATTTTTAAACTTGTAAGGCGGCATTTTGATCAGCATCAAATCGCGCAACTTTGCCTCCATTTAACCGACCTCGTATCTCTTCTAGTTCCCGAGATCCCAATGATGAGACTCGAATTTGGTACACCCTGTACATATGCCCGACTCACTCAGCCGTTTGCAACTTTGTTCTTTTTAAAGACGTGGGTTAAAATTTGTGGCAGCTAGCGCAACTAAATTTTTGCTGCAAGAAATTCATTAGGTAATAAAATTTAGAAAAAATACCCTGTAAAAAGCGTAAAAAATAGAATAAGATTGAATTGTAGCCTAAATACAGTTTTCAAAATAAGCACCAGAAATACAAACGACCAATTTTTTAAGATTAACTGCGTATGTATGATAATATGTCTTTCCCGAATTAAGGAAATACTGTCGATTTTTTTAAATGCGATAGAAAATCACTGCCGCTGAATTATCAGTATCACTGGTGGTAAACAATATTACAATTATTCCAAAACAGAGTTTTATCCACAATACCGAAACAGAATATTTGCACTCGACGCGCGTTTCGCTAACCATGTTAGCATCATCAGGAGATGATTAAAACTGTTTTAATCATCTCCTGATGATGCTAACATGGTTAGCGAAACGCGCGTCTAGTGCAAATATTCTGTTTCGGTATTGTGGATAAAACTCTGTTATGGTGCATGTTGCCGAAGGTTCCAAACCCCAACGTAATTACAATTTTTATTATATTAATTACTATACAAGGGTTAATGAAAAACCTAATGTTATTCAATTAGATGAATTATTGTTTTAATAGCAAACTTAATAATAATCCAGTAAATGAATGATTTTCAAAAGAAAATTTAATACTGTTCCATGTGATGAATTATATCTAAAAAGAATTTAACACTACTCAGTTACTATTGCTTTCATATAATAACATTTTTTGGCAAATAATAGGGAATAAATATTCGCTAAACCAGTCTTACTTACTCCCTTGGCAGCTGTATCCTAGAAGATCTATAAAATGTCGTCAAAAGGGCTAAACTAAAGGGAATTTTACTGAAGGGAATAGGTAGTAGCCGCTTACGTAAGGAGAGTTGAGCTCAGTTCTACCGATATCTGGGCGAGAATTTCAATGGCAAGGTTTAAATAAGTTAAATTAAATTGCCATGGGTCTTACAGCTAGATATAATTAACTTAATATAAATGGCATAACCGCCCTAATTTTACCGTATAAATTTAGACAATACCAAGAGAGGAGACGGTAAAAGAATTACTGTATAATAGAGGACTGTCTCTTATTAAAATCACTAAATAAGTTCAGCGGATCAAAACTCAGTATCTCTGGAAGTAATATTTCCAGTATGTGCCTCTCTGTAGATTATATTTAGTCTCCTACAAATTAAAGGAAGTAGCACGACAAATCAAGAACAAAGATCAACATATTAGCCGTGCTGATTTGTTATTAATTGAAATTGAGCCTACTAGACTTGACGATGTGTTTTGTCCTTGGTAATTGGAAGACCTAGGCAAAGGTGCCAATCGGGATAACCAGGCTACACTAAACTCTCTGTCTGATCCAAGCTGAAGAAGATGGCTCAGATAAGGAAGGCCCCAAACAAATGGGCAGTGATACCTGGGAGAGACCCTGGTGCTACTAAAAAGCACATCGGTCTCTTAAAATAAAAGGGTTATCACACCCCTTTTCACATGATGTTTCGCAACAGCATATCCTGTACTCTAACAAAAGATACGCGTTACTACGCTTTGTAATTTCAACAAAAAAATGCTATCTGATAATCATCAACCAGCAGTTAAAAACTTAATTGCTACAAGGCACCTTCTCGGAGGTAAGTCCAAACGAGAAGACCGCGGGAATTTTTCTTTCTTCGATATATCCTATTTTCATGCGCATCACCGGAAGGCGCTTTCTGTCAAAGGGTTAAGAGTACTGAAATGCACTCGCAGTATTAAGGTTGCGACAAACGATACCACAAGAATATCGCTATATAATATTCAGATACAATTACAACCTTACGCGGGCAACACTACATTTAGTAGACCGTTGATTTCAATAAAAGTTAGCAACAATAATTATTACATCGCTTTTGTCCAAATACTTCTCATTGAATTCTAATAAAGGTGGAAATAATTTTTACATTACGTTCGTCCAATTTTATATCATTGCAAATCTTAACCAACTTAACATTTCTTGCAATATTAAATTGAAAGGCAATTAAACATGCAAGAACATCGCTACTTTCATATCGACATCTTTGGACCAACGCTTTTGTTACATTAAAACTAAGATTATGGCTGGTATCTATTTTCGCCTGATGTCCACTTTCTTGATTCAGTTTACTTCCATTTACTGTCTTGCTATGCAAACTAGCACTAACGCATTACCTTAGTAGATGTTTCTCCAACGTAATCGCGATATTTTAGATGGACTTCTACTAAAACCTTCCATATGCCTAACAGTTTATCAATAGCTCCAAGTTTGAGAAATCTTGTTAACAGTTTTAATATTGTCACGGCTAGCAGCTATCCGAATGTTTTTGTGCTACCCTATAAAACTGGCCTTGCCGGGTCTATGTACTAGTCGCGCCGGCTTCGTCCGACCGCGAAGATTCAGGAACGCTGCAGTTATCTCGGTGCGGTCTAGAATCATATAGAGTTGCCTCGCATCGTCCCGTGCATTCGTGATAGATTTGAGATTGTATATAAGTAACAGACCTAAAGCATGTTGAGTTAGTTAGTTAATCAATGAGTATTTAATTGTAGAGAGCTAATAGTTGTAAAGTTATAAGAGTAGTTTAGTGTGTTTAATTGTATACAGTGGTAGTGAATAAAGAGAGTATTAGTTTAAAATAGTAAAGTTGTTGTTTCGTTCAAACCCACCGGAAAAACGTAACATTTGGTGTCAGAAGTTGGATTGTGAAGGGACCGGACTTTGAAGTATTCTCCGAGGAGAGAAGAGGTTACAAGTAATTCAACGAGACCGTTTTGATTGGTGGATTCTGTGAACATTTTATAACATTCTATGGTCAACAAACGGCAGAAATGGAGCAAATGAATACAATGTTGACCGATTTCATGGATAATTTAAATGCTGAGAGGCGGGCCGATCGGGAAGAGGATGAAGGTAGAAAGCAAGCAGAACAGGGCCGGCTTCAGAAAATTTTATAAAATCAAGAAGACAAAAGGCAAGCAGAACAGGATCGGCTGCAGAAAATTTTTCAAGATCAAGAACATAAAAAGCAGATAGAACAGGACCGGCTTCAGAAAAATTTTCCAGATCAAGAAGATATAAGACAAGCAGAACGGGAACAGGATGAGGGTAGAAGGCAAGCAGAACAGGACCGGCTTCAGAAAATTTTACAAGATCAAGAAAACAAAGGGTAAGCAGAACAGGATCGGCTTCAGAAAAATTATCAAGTTCACGAAGGAAAAAGACAAGCGGAACGGAAGCAGGATGAACGTAGAGGGCAAGCAGAACAGGACCGGCTTCAGAAAATTATACAAGACCAAGAAGATAAAAGGCAAGTGGAACTGGAAGAGAATGAGCATAGAAGACAAGCAAAACAGGACCAGCTGCAGAAATGGATGCTGGATGCATTTGTAAGCGAGCAAGGAAAATTGCAGAAAATATTGGACGGGCAAAATGAGAAATTTGAAAAAGAAGTAGACAATATACAAAAGAACATGAATAATCTTTAGGCAGAAGTTACCAGACTAAATAATCAAGGACCGTTGGACGTCTCATTCAACTGGCCAACCCGGGAGCAACGGACAAATTTGAAGAGGAACTTGCTGCACAATATTTTGCGGTTGGTGTCAGAGATCCAGAAACCCAGAAAATGCTACGTTTAGCCAAATTTGGTAACAGCAGCGAAGCATCGGTTAGAGCCCTAGAAATCGAGGCGGACTCTAACATCTCCAAGCCAAAAATCAGGGCCGTATCCATCCAGGAAGAAAAGCCGACAAACTGTAAATTAACTGAGATGGGCGGTATTTTCAAGAAATTAACCGAACTTCTTCAGGCCACGGAGGGATTCCGGGAGCCACTAGAAGTTAGGCCATGTAATTGAAATGCTATTAGTCAGTGCTATAGATGTGGCAAAACTGGACATTTCAAAAGAGATTGTCGAGTACAGAGATTCCGGAAGTCACTAGAAGTTAGGCCATGCAACCAAAATGCTATAAGTCAGTGTTATAGATGCGGCAGGAGTGGGCATTTCAAAAGTGACTGTCGAGTACAAAGACTCCAGGAGCCACTAGAATATAGGCCACGTAACAGAAATATTTAAATCAGTGCTATCGATGTGGCAGGATAGGACATTTCAAGAGAGACTGTCTAGTACAACTAGGGTCTACATCTCCATCCAGAGGCGCAAGCAGTTCATAGTAAAGTCAAGAAGAGTTGAAACAATGTAACTTTAAGGCTAGGCACAGGGAAGGAAGATGGCATAATAATACAGATGCTTTATCCAGAAGGTCATGCGAGCATAATTATAAACATTGCCAAAAAATAGACCAACGAGAAAGAATCACTCCCATCAGGCAAACCAAGTTTAAAGTTGATCAGCAGTGGAACACAGAGCAACTAAAAAAGGTCAGCTGGAGGATAGTGAAATAGCACTACTGCTAAAAGCTAAAAAATAACGTCAACTAAGACCAAGCTGGAGAGATATTTCAACTAAGGGATCTACTTTTAAATCTCTGTGGGATCAGTGGGATTCACTGATGGTTGAAAATGGTCTCAATAAACGAGCCTGGGAAAGCACCGATGGAAAAGTAGTGAAGGCGCAGTTAGTGGTACCAAGGAAGAGGGTATCAGAAGTCCTGGAAGAAGTACATAATGGAAAGTTTGGTGCTAATCTCGGAATTAATAGGACGATTGACAAGATCCGCGACAGTTTTATAGGGTCAACTACTGCCAGGATATGAAATCATGGCGCCGGCAGTGTTCAACCTGTGCCTCGAGTCAAGGACCCCAGACAAGATCTAGCGAGAAGGTGAATCAGAATGATGTGGGACTACCGTTTGAACGTCTAGCCAGTGACCGAATGAAGACCCGATATGTTCTCAAAACTAACTCTATGGGATTTCAGAAACCGATAAAATCTGGTTATATAATCCGCAAAGGAAGAAAGGAAGATCTCCCAAACTAGAGCCAGCATGGGAAGCGCCCTATACAGTCATCAAAGGAATTAATGACGTAGTGTATAGAATTCAATGTAGCCCCAGACGCAAACTGAAAGTTGTCCACATCGACAGGCTCAAAGCATATCACGGACATGATTAGCTGATCGACACGATCAGGTTTAAGAGAGAGGCAATGTCATGGCTAGCAACTATCCGAATATTTTTGTGCTACTCTATAGAACTGGCCTTGCCCGGTCTATGTGTGAGTCATCGCCGCGCCGGCCGCAAAGATTCAGGAACGCTGAAATTATCTCGGTGCCTTGGTCGAGAATCATATAGAGTGGCCTCGGTTCTTTTCGAGCATTCGTGATATATTTGAGATTGTATATAAATAACAGATTTAAGGCGTGTTGAGTTAGTTAGTTAATCATTGAATGTTGAATTGTAAAGAACTAATAGTTGCAAAGTTATAAGAATAGTTTAGTGTATTTAATTGTATACAGTGGTTGTGAATAAAGAGAGTTTTAGTTTATAATAGTAAAGTTGTAATATCGTTCAGAACCCACGGGAAAAACGAATATCTTCGAAATTATATGCTATATGAAATAAATCGTTATGTGGCATGATAATAGAAACGCCTCTCTGATTAAAGTCGTAATATATGTAGGCCCGTAATAATGTGATATGACATTCCATGTTAATAATATTCTCATAACGCGTTGACATTTAATATTGCGCACCTCAACAATGAAGTTCGTTTGGTAATTTTAGCAGAAAATGATATGCCGCATACTGCAAATTGGGTTTACATCACATATTATTTCATATCGCTTGAATATAGTGATACAATAAATCGTCTGGATTAGAATAAAGAAGCATTTGAAGTATTGAACAATAATAATAATATTAATAATAATGATAATAATAATAATAATAATAATAATAATAATAATAATAATAATAAT
>MU181983.1:647199-678393 GCA_016904865.1 Pissodes strobi
GCCATATCCCATGGCAACTCGGAATGGCGGGGGCGTCACTCCCCGTAATCAAACTCCTCTCACCAGTTTGACGTTCCTGGGTTAGTTGTCTATTTCACTTTCGGTTAGTTTCACTTAGTCTTAACTTTGTTACTTATTTGAGCCGCTTCCGATACGTTATAATTATTTTTAATAGAATTGGTTAGTTTGGGTTAGTGGTCCAATCAACTTTCGGTTAGTTTCACTTATTCTCAACTTATTTTAATCACTTGAGTCGGTTCCGATACGTTTGCCACACTCTTTGTATAATAACACAAATTGAATCATACACCATGATACGAATTTTTTTCGTAACGCGGGACGAATATTAGAAAACCATGTGACGCAGCCTTGAAAAAACACTCCCATAAAACCAAAGAAGTATTCACTTCAAAAATCATTTATATTGCAATACTATTTCTGTTAATTTGTTCAACAAATTTGGTTTTTCTAGACTACAAATTAAAAATGTTTCTTTTGTGTGTGATAAAATAAAGCATACAAAATATTTTCTTTTAATAAAGTTTTTCAATGATATTCATATTAATTCAAACGCAAATATCCTTATTTCATTAAATCCACTTCAAATTATCGACAGTGTAAACTAGTTCTTCACAATTTAACCAGTGAAATAGGTTGTTTATCCGTCAAACGCGTCAAATGAGAGAGAAAGAAAATTTGACCCCCAAACATCAAAGGTTCCGACGGTTTCTGTCGCTACTCGGTGGTGGATGTACTCGGGTTGAAGTGCAAATTTTCATAAATATATTAAAACTTTTAAATTGTAACATTTTTTGGCGTATTTGCTAAAAACTTAAAGAATTGCAATTTTTTCGTGTAGGTTACTTAAAATAAAGTAAAAGTAACGAACACAATTATTAATATTGCTGAAATTTATTTTATTGTTAACAATATAAATCAAGAAATCTGAAAATATTGATTTTTAGAAACCTCAATTTGTTGTATTTTGATGCAATGGTACGAAGAGAACAGTGATTTTAAAGTAGCACTTACAATTTTATTTTCAGGTTATAAGTGGCTTCTTTGCGCGTCTTGCAAAATTTAAGCCGTTTGCCCTCATGAAAATGTCCGTGGACATACTGTATATAAAAAGTGAAAACGCGTTCAAAAAGTTTTTCTACTACCGTGTGTAAATTACCTACTTACTTTAGTCACTAACACACTAGACAGGTAATACGGTTTTTTTGATAAAGGCAAATTAGTTTTTGAGAAATGGTATTATTAAGAGAAAAATCACTTATTTATTTACGTTTGCTTATAAGTTCCGAAAATTGAAATTGAAAATTTGTCTTTTGTTATATTTCGATAGGGAGAACCATTTTATCTATTTTTGTAGCATTGATATATTCACCATAATATTTCAAAACAACAATCGAAGGGTATTGAAAATGAACCCTTATACATACTTGCAAACTTGACATATTCACTGAAGTTAAAAATAATAATTTGTGTCCCTTCCTCATCCCATTCCTTAGCCTGCCCCTTTTTGTAAATGTTACCGTAACACTAAAATACCTCACATGTTGGGTATTAACCGAAGTACTGCGACTGCCTATGGATTTTTACGTAACTGCACACAATTTTATTATTATTTTTTTTAATTTGGAAACCTCTGAGTCATAGAGCAGTTATACTGATGGCAGTTATGATGATTTTTAAATGGTTTAGATAGAATCATGCATATATACATTTTTAATGAAATATAAATAAAAGATTGCTTTCAGTTGTACCGAAACTTATTCAGTTTAAATGATACTCGGTATATTTTCTAAATTATTTATATTCCTCTTAACATTCCGAAGTAAAGTAGCGTTTGTGTTATTAACGAAATAAAACAGTAAATTATTTCATTGCTTTTTTTTTGCTCAAACCGAGACCGAGACCAAACCGAGACAAGACCGAGACCGAGACCAAATTTTTTCTTCGAGACCAAGACCGAGACTTCCCAGGTCTCGGTCTCGGTCTCGGTCTCGCGAACCCCTAGTCTCAGCGTCATGGCCGACTAATGACAAAACGTAAAATCCGTATAACATTTTAACAATACAAAAATGTTAAATTGCCAATATTTCAAAAACTACAAGTTTTACGAGTAGACAACCTTGTACAAAGTCGCCCATATTTTAAATGATAAATAAGATAAAATTTTAAAAATAGGATGTTTCCATTTGAAAAGTGACAACGATTTGTTCATTTAAATTTTTAAAGTTAGTGTTTGATCACCCAGCAATTATTGATTATAAAAATGCCAACATAGACTACTAAAGTACATCCTCTTTTACAAGGAAACCAACCACAATTAAATAACCAAGGCTTTAGTAGGAGAAAGAGAGATATTTAGACCTGCAAACATAATTTTTGACATAAAATTCAAAATTTGTCAAAAACGGTTAGACTTAGGTATAGGATATTATATATAATATATATCTAGAATTTTCCGAGGAATTTAAAAATGCCTTAATATACAGGCTATTCTATTTAAAATAAGGAAGTTGATACTTGTCCACGAAAATACTAACACCCTGTATATATGAAAATATAATATTTTAAAAATTAATTTAATTAAATCCAAACAACTTTTATATTAAACCTTTTTTGGTACACGCCGTAGATTCTGAGATGAGATGTCATCCCGTAATAAACGGGCCACCCTGTACCGTGCCTCCAATTTATCTTGATAACATTTTGATTCGCTGTAACTTTTTTGTTTTTGAAGATATCAAGGTAAACAAAAAAACCAAATGTAGGGTTGGTCGCCAAGTTTTTTTCTAAGTTACATATAAAACAACACACTAGCAATTTTCTGACATATAAGCCTACTACATATTTTTTCAAATGGACACCCTGTATATTACTAAATTTTTGGACTCTTTAAAAAGATCTAAACACATTTTGTATATAATATCCTATACCAAAGCATATTCTAACTCTTTCTTTGCCTATACCTATCTTTAGCTGTTTACCAAATATTTTACAGTTGAAAGTCGGGTATTTTGACATTTTGACAGGCTCTAAAATCTGAACCGCACAAGATCAAAGAAAACGGTTTGCACATTTCTATCTTAAGGTGTCATAAACTATCGAATGACAGCATCTTCGAATTTAACCCGCGGATATGAGGCTTTATATGAAGTGTATAGTAGACTCTCTATAATTGGCGGGTGTTGGGACAGTATCCACTCAAGAGGTGTTACTGGTCACATTATAAAAATGGGCAAAAACATCTTATGGAAATATGTAATTTACAATATTGGAGAAATTGTAATGTAAGGGATATATTCTTTATATACGGGCATCTTGATATTTGCTACTATGGCAGTAGACTGGCAACGTTGCAACCAACCTCGATAGCGATTACCTTTACACCCGCAAACTCCCTCCTACAGCTTCGCTCCAAATAGCCAAGGCCTACATGCATGACGTCCCGAGCTAAAATTTTGTGAGCACTTGGTCATTTTGTAGCGGTGTAATTGAAATAACGCATCTTCGCCGGAAAATATTCTCCTCACAATGACCTATGGTTTGTGGTTATTTTTTTCATAATCTAGAGCAAGTGACCATTCATTTAATACGTCATTTCAATACATGTGTGTTTTAACCTTTCCCTCTGTTGTACCAAATTATGTAGAAAATAATTTCAAATAGATGCTCTAACACTATAAGCAGGCAGCTCTTTCTCACTCCAAATTCAGAATGGAAAAGAAAACGGTTTGTGGTTCAAAAATTATTGTCCAGGGGGAAGAAACGGAATATCTAAATAAACCAAAAATGGCAAAAAAATCTGCTGCGGATGCTAAAAATATAAAATGTAGCAATTAGGCGACTGTGCCAAATTTAGTTACGGCTAGAGTTGATGGAAATAAAATAGCAAAAATTACCGGCCATGGAAATGTCAACTACATTAGGCAATATCTATAATTAAATCGGCAACTCAATGAAGACTTGGTCAGTAAAATAAGAGAAAATTGCTAACATAAAAATGTAACTTTCTTCAACATGTTCAGACCAACTTCTCGAGGGTTAAGGGAATTAATATTTCCCAGAATTCCTAATAATGGATTGGTTTGGATAATGAGGACGTGTCCTTGAATTACTTAGACGAGAAATTAGGATGGTTTTTCTCTAACTACGTAACCTTGGATCCTTTCTGAAAACTAAAAGTCGGTTCCGTTCTAGTAGTTTGGATAAAAAGTTCCCCTATTTTTGTCTTGCGATTTTGGGAGACATTGTATCATATTTTGAGTAAAACCTTTATGGAGGAAAATAAATATTGTTTTATTTTTCAAAACTAATTTAAGTTTTGTTCTTGCTAGATATTTTCATCAGCAAATTAACATTACTGTTAATCATATTTAATATTTGACAGAGCACGTGGTCACTCATAAATTACCAAATGCTTACATGCCAACATCAGAAATATAAGGTTTGTTCTAGCAGCGATTTAAACCCAAACCAAACCAAATCCAAGCCAGCGGAGTTTGCGCATTGCAATATAAGCGACACTTAAATCGCTATGCGCAAACTCCGCTGGCTTGGATTTGGTTTGATTTGGGTTTAAATCGCTGCTAGAACAAACCTATTAACGAGGGGATACAGTAACATTTTAGGGAACAGCTGTTTACAAGTCAGGTAATATTAAAATAAGCCTGCTGTCTAGCTGAAAATAATAAGCCATTACAAAAGTTAAAATGACTAGACATAAAGAATAATTTATCAATATTGAAATATGCACATAACTAAAATATAAGTTCGAAGTTATATTTCGAGAAAAAAACAATTTAAGTTCAATTGATAATTGTAATTAGAGGATTGATTACAGATTGATTATGGGGTTTCGCTAACCGCCGCGCCGTCTACTTGGCAATAATACTAATTATATAAAGAAAAAAACAAATTTCATTAGTCATGAAATAAAAATAATTTGGTGTGCATACTTCGTATTCTGTTTTGGGTTGTTTCAAGAGTTTTATTAATTCACAGCAGTGGATATCGTTTATTAATTCACAGCAGTGGATATCGATGCACGATTCTTCAAAAAGTGTTCGCCAAAATAGTCTCATATACCCACCATTTGGCAACTGTTTTACAGTATGGGATGGTAGTATACTTTACCATATTTTATATTCTTATTAAGAATATTTGTTCTTTTATGGAAACATCTTTAATATCTTTCGGGTCCAGTTAGCAATATCGCTATCTAAAATAACAATGCACACATATTTTATATTTTTGTTAATTATGAGAACATTGATTATGAATCATTTCATTTGCATAGTTTCATAGTAAATGTGCTAGTTTAAATTTAATAATTAAGACAAGATAAGTGTATTAAGTATATGTAGGTATACATATATGTAAGTATATAAGGTGATTCACGGTCGCAGGTAGGACGGAACGCAGAGTTTTTCGGCAAATTTTGAATCATAAACCTGTTCTTTGATCTAAATTATTTTCAGCATTGCGACGTTGCCGCTTGTATAGAAAAGTCCTAGCAACTTTATTTATTTAAATCGATTCATCTTCTTCTTTCAGCAATGCTTCTGCATCCACTCCTGGACATAGGTCTCCGCTTGCTGCATCCATTTGGATCGGTTCAGTGCCATCTGGTGCCATTTTCTTCCCGCTATCTCTCTTATATCGTCGATCCATCGTTTCTGTGGGCGACCAGCACTTCTTTTATGTTGCCTTGGACGCCACTGTATTATATGTCTTGTCCATCTGTCATTGTCCTGTCGTGCCACATGCCACATGCCCCACTCAACGCAATTTCTGACGTGCGATGTGCTCTATAACATCGTCGACTTTTGTTCTTTTTCTAATTTCCTCGTTCTGTATAGGCTTACCCCTAACATAGTTCTTTCGATTGCCAGTTGTGTTGTTCTTAGTATATTCGCGCTTTTAACTATGAGAGTCATTGTTTCCATACCATAAGTCAAGACTGGCAAAATACAAGTGTTGAAAACCTTCTTTTTTAGGTTGATAAGAAGTGTTGGATTTCTTAATGTTGTTCTCAATTTTCCTACAGCAGCCCATGTTAGTCGAATACGCCTTGTTATTTCGGCTGTTTGATTTTCTTTACCCAGTGTTATGGTGTGTCCTAAATATATGTATTCGTTGACTTTCTCTATTTGTTGTCCTTCTAGGTGTACGTCGCATCGCCGGGATCTGGAGTCAACAATTTGGTTTTATCGATGTTCATTTTTAAACCGATTTTTTCCGACTCTCTCTCTTTAAGTCTGCCAATATTACAATAAGTTCTTCCTTCGTACTGCTGATTAAAACTATGTCGTCGGCGAAGCGTAAATTGCTCAGATATCTTCTATCTAAATAGATTACCCCGCATATAAAAAAATTTTAGAATAGCCATTTTATTATAATAATTTTTTGATAATATTTACGTAAGAACCTCTTTGAGTAACAATAATATAATTTCTCTTCAATTATTACCAAAGAAGGAATATTAAAAAAAAATGCTGATTCTATTATTAACTTGTTTTCAAATTCCAAATCAAGAATATGGCCTGCTTGACGAAAAACAATTATTGGTGTATATATTTTTAAGTTTATTAGCTTTTCACATTATATAAACATGTCACGTGACTTTTCAGTTCAGTCCATTAAATATTTGCCTATATATTTTTTTCAAATAATTATCTTGCAATATTATTATATTGTATTCGTATGATTTGTTTTTTTTTCTTACATAATAAAAAGAGACAAAAGTTGCATAGGCATACGCTATAGGGCCCCGATTCTTTGGTGCCTCAAGGCCCTTTGGTATGTAAATCCAGCACTGCCTTTTGCACATTAATCAAACATCTGTTAAGGATTCTCAAAAGTAAAAATATTCGCGCCTCATCCTGTATTAAATCGCGACTGCTGACTACTACTGATAGAAATTTGAATATAACGCAGATGTGTAAATCTGGCAGGCGAAATATAATATGCATATATTAAGTAGAGCCTGCATCTTGATGCAGTTCCAGATATTTACTTATTTATCATTCCGAGGTGGTACATAATAAACGCGCTAGTAAATGTGGAGGAACGGAAGAATGGTGGGCGCTGATTTGAATTCTGAATAGAGGACTTTTGCATATTTAGAAATAAATTCTGCCGCATAACTTTCTTCAAATATTGATGAGCCGGAAGAATTGGAATAGCGTATGATATTATTTTTTTATACGATGTAAAGGTTAGATTTTGTTTTTGGTATAAATGACGTAAAGTACAGGATTAGGCTGAAATAACTGCGTAATAGTGTATTGTCGTTGGTTGCGTTTTGATTACTTAAAAGGTATCAAACTTTAATACAATTAGCTGATTATTTACTTTAGTATTTTAATTGAGCTAATGTGCGTGTAATATCCGGATATCAGATAATCATCCTTTCGTAACACTAATGTAATTGACTTTACGATTTCTGAAATGTGCTTTAATAGGATATATGTAATGCTTTTGTAAACATAAAATGTTACTATTAGTAATTTTGATATGTAAACTAGTTGAGTTGCGGTGAACTCTATCTCCTCTTATACTTCAGTTGCCTATTTTTAAGATTACGTCAATTTAAGTTACTTTGCATTAATTTTACCATAGCCTAAAGAAGAATAGCCGCGACACTCGGCTCGTTTAGTGGGGTACGGAATCAAATTTTCTACCTTAAGCTTACTGAAGCGAGCACACTACGCAGTAGGAACTCGATGCTAATCACACGCGCTTACCTGGGCCGGAGTGCAATAAATTCTCATAGAAATTAAAATTGAAAAAGATTTGCTGTTTGGGTAAATAGACTATCGTTATGTGTATATATTGTTTTGTTTGTATGTTATATAAGTAAGTTAATATTTATGTGTTAAAAATGGGAAAAGACGGCAGAGTTGTGTTAGTTTGTATATTTTAACTTAAATTGAGGTATCGGAACCGGTTCAAATGGCTAAAATAAATTGGAACTAACTGAAACTAACCGAAAGTTAATTGAACGACTAACCGAAGCTAGCCAAAAGTAACCACACGCACCAAAAACAGGCTAAAACCTATCGAAACAGGTTACAAAAATTAAGGTAAGTTAAAACTAACCAAAACGAAACGAATTTAGCGACTAACCAAAAACATTAAATTTGCTTATAACGTATCGGAACCGATTGAAATGACTATAATAAATTGGAACTAACTGAAAGTAACCGAAAGTTGATTGAATGATTAACCAAAAGTAACTAATAGCACCAAAACGGGCTAAAGCGTATCGGAACATATTAAAAATGTTAAAGTAAATTAAAACTAACCCAAATTAACCGAATATGGGCAAGTAAACAAAGACATTAAAATTGGTTATAACGTATCGGAACCGGTTCCAATGACTAAAATAAATTAATACTAACTGAAATTAACCGAAAGTTGATTGAACGAAAGAAAGTTGAAACTAACCGAATTTTGAGAACTAAGTAAAATTAACCAAACACATTTAAATTGATTATAACGTATCGGAACCGGAGCTAAGTGAAAGGTACCGAAAGTTGACTGAATGACTAACCTAAAGGAAGTAAAATCACCAAAACGGTCTAATACGTATCGGAACAGATTAAAATTACTAAAGTAAGTCAAAACTAACTCAAATTAGCCGAATTATGGCGACTAACCAAAAGTAATCAAGAACTTTAAAATTGGTTATAACGTATCGAAACCGGTTCAAACGATTAAAATAAATTAAAACTAATTGAAATTAACCGAAGGTCGATTGAACGACTAACCAAAACTAACCGAAAGCACTAAAAAAACTAAAACGTATCGAAAGAGATTAAAAATATTAAAGTAAGTTGAAACCAACCCAAATTAACCGAATTTTGGCGACTAACCTAAATTAAATAAAAACATTTAAATTGGTTATAACGTATCGGAACCGGTTCAAATGACTAAAATAAATTAAAACTAAATGAAACTAACCGAAAGTCGATTGAACGACTAACCAAAACTAACCAAAAGCACCAAAAAAGGGCTTAAACATACCATAACAGATTAAAAATATTAAAGTAAGTTGAAACTAACCGCAATTAACCGAATTTTGGCGACCAACTTAAATTAATTAAAAACGTTTAAATTGGTTATATCGTATCGTAACCGGTTCAAATAACTAAAATAAATTGGAACTAATTGAAAATAACCAAAATTTGATTGAAAGACTAACCAAAACATGCTAAAAGTAACTGAAAGTACCAAAACGGGCTAAAACGTATCGGAATAGGTTTATAAATATTGAAGTAAGTTAAAACTAACCCAGATTAATTCAATTTTGGCGACTAACCTAAACAGTAAAATTGGTAATAAAGTGTCGGAACTGTAAGTAATCGAAAGTTGATTGAACGACCCAATTTTGGCGACTAACCAAAACGAACCAAAAACATTAAAATTGTTTTTTTTTTGCTTTTACGCCTGTCTTAGTACTAAATTGTAGTGACACATTCAGGATTCTTTTTCCTAGGTGTGCTACCTTCCCTATTTACTAATGTCATTTATTGATTACAACTATGTATGTAAATTGCATTGACAGGATTCTAAATATTGACAGGTTATAATGTATCGGAACCGGTTCAAATGACTAAAATAAATTAAAACTAAACCAAGGCTGATTGAACTAACCCAAACTAACCGACACGGGCTAAAGCGTATCGGAATAGGTTACAAAATTTAAAGAGCCCAAAAATAATCGAAAATTAATAATATGGAAACATTCATAAAATATATATGTTTACACATTTTATAAAAATAACATCTTTCTAATTTCTTTATTAGTCTTACAACCATTTCATCGTTTAGCTATGTTGATTTTGGTTTGAAAATATTTTTGAATTATATTTCAATATAAAAAGTCTCAAAAGAGCGGACATATTTTCCGATTTTCGAATTCTTCTAAAAATTCTAGATATATTTCATGTAGCATATCGAATAGCATTCCTTACATTTAAATGCAACTGTTTTCAAACAATAACTTTGAAATTGTTGTAACTTTAAACCCCTGTAGAATTTGATCGGTTTAACTTAGAGCGAAACGATTTGCATCTTCTTATCTTATGCCTAGTTTCTCAAAGTATGGATAACTTTATTCTTCAAATATTTCCTATAACAACGATTGTTAATACAATTGTAACCATAGTAGGGTAATTCCAGGAGAGATGGCTTGCCCTTTTTTAGACCCGCCTAACAAAAAAAAACAATAAGATATATTTCTTAAACTTATTTATTAATGTTTCAAACATGAGTGTTCATAATAGTATATTATGATATAAGTGTATAAGAGGGCCTTTAAAGCACGCGCGACATATTTCAAAATACGACGCTTAGCGGAGTGTTTTGTAAGTCGCAAGGGCTTTGAAGGCCTCTTATACACGTATATCATACGCCATTTTTTATTACGAATGCATCATAATCTCAAAAATTATTTGAATATTAAACTTAAGGGATATATTGACGAATATATTAATCTGTCACATTTGACATGATTAAATGTTTCTATAGAAACCTTTCAAAAAGTAGGTGCATCATAGACATTATTTTAAGCACGCTGCAGTGTGCGATAATCGTTGTTTATGATGCATGTGTAATAAAAAATAATAAAAAGGTTCTGCCAAAAATAAAAACGGTTTAAAAAAAATAAAAGTCAAAATAAATACCTGGCCCAACTCACCCGGTACTTAATGGTTAGATGGCCCAGTGGGTATGGGATAGACTGCTCAGTTATAACTGTCTCCTATTAATTTTTCTTCTTGCTTAAGACCTTACCACAGGGGTTACTTATATTAACAAAGTTTGAGCAAGTTTCGTGACACCAACTTTTGCAATATACACATTGAATCCAGTCATCTTTTTTCATCGTTGTTTTGTAGGATTCACCGCATCCTACACATTCTGCCTCTTCCGCTTGTAAAGGGCTATCTCCCGATTCTTGAAGCTCGATGTCGGTATCTTCACCTCTTGAGGAATACTTTGCTTATTTTGCTTCCATTTTCTGTGATTTCATTTCTATTTTTTTGTAACTTCTCTTTTTGCATTTTTGTCTTTTTCCTTTTGCTTCCTCATTTAGCTAAAATTATTATTTTTCTCATATGGGACAGATGGCTCACGAGCCATCTATACCATAACATTACTGTTAAAGTTACCCGTTTTTAATGAAAATACACGAAACTATAACCACGAACAACACCATGCGTTTTAATCACGATGTAGAAAATATTCAAATGGGCCATCTAACACAGAGGGCCGTCTTTCCCGGAATTATTCTAATTATAGGCTTCATAACTTTATACAATAATTGATATCTACTACTTCAGAAACTGGGCATTAGTTATTTAGTATGTATCTAGAGATACCAAATTTTCGGTATGGTTTTCGGGGGTTTGGGTTATGTGGAAGATAAGAAAGTGTAAAACATTTCGTTGGACAATGAACAGTTCGGATTCTACAATAAAGGTGTAAGTCTCAAAAACATTGTTTTTGCTGGTTGTTTTTCGTAAAATTCGATCGTTATCCAGATATATCCATTATTTCAGATTTCATCAGCACCTTGATAACATTTTGATTCGCTGTAACTTTTTTTGTTTTTAATCAAGGTAAACAAAAAAAACAAAATGTAGGGTTGGTAGCCAAGTTTTTTTCTAGGTTACATGTAAAACAAAACACTAAGAATTTTCTGACATAAAGGCCTACTCTATATTTTTGTAAATATAACACCCTGTATATTACTACATTTTTGGACTCTAGTGAAATCTAAACACAAGTCGTGTATAATATCCCACACCTATTTTTAGCTGTTTACGAAATATTGACAGTTGAAAGTCGGGTATTTTGACATTTTGAAAGGCACTAAAATCTAAACCACATGAGATCAAAGGAACCGGTTTGCACATCTCTATCTTAGGTTTTCATAAGCTATCGAATGACAGTGACTTTGAATTTAACCGGAGATTTAAAAGTTTCGGTTAATTTTATCAGCGGGTTAAATTCAAAGTTACTGTCATTCGATAGCTCATGAAACCCTAAGTGCTGAAACATACATTGCGTTTTAGCGGGAGCGTTTAAACGGGTCCTGTTTGGATGCAACGTGTTACCGCCGAGTCCTGTCGCTGCGTCTTGGCCGCATATGTGTAGACTGTTCGATCTAAAATCATAGGTTGCCCTGATCCCGCCAAACAGGACCTGTTAAAACGCTCCCGAAAAAACGTAATGTATGTTTCAGCACTTAGACAGGAATATGCAAGCCGTTTTCTTTGCTCTCGTGCGATTTAGATTTTAAAGCCTATCAAAATGTCAAAATACCCGACTTTCAACTGTCAATATTTCGTAAACACCTAAAGATAGGTATAGGATATTATACAAGAAATATGTTTAGATTTCTCTAGAGAGTCCAAAAATGTAGTAATATATAGGGTGTTCCATTTAAAAAATATAGATAAGGCTGATATGTCAGAAAATCATTAGTGTTTTGTTTTATATGTAACTTAGAAGGAAAACTTGTCTACCAACCATACATTTTGCTTTTTTTTACATTGATATATTTAAAAACAAAAAAGTTATAGCGAATGAAAATGTTATCAAGATAAATTGAACGCACGGTACATGTTGTCCCGATTTAGCGTTATTGTGCACCTTATGCATAACCTAGTTCGTGAACTGTAGCCAGATCAAAAAATTACTTTCATTTCCCCATCTGCACAATATTTTTATCAAGGCAAATGTCATCTCGGAAACCAAAATAAAATAGGTTGATTTTATTGGTCTGTTTTTATTTGGTTGAAATTCGGGAGGTAGCTCCTTTTTATTCTTCTTTAGGGTACCAGGTAAAGTAAGTCCTTTGTTTAGTAAATATGCTGCTAGTGGATAGCTAGTGTAATAGTTGTCTGTAGTAGGATTTCTTTTTGTATTTTCTATACGAAAAATCTTTTAACAATATCGTCAGCTTTGATGGACTTTTTGTATGGACCTGTTACTTGCTTTCCGCAATAAATTTCGAAGTTGTAAGTGTAAAATGTTTTGACATCACACAGTGCATAAATTTTGATGCCATATTTGTCAGGTTTGTTAGGAACGAACATCGTCCTCTAAAAGAATGTAATACCTCGTCGATTGTAACAAATTCACCCACATTGAAATTAGCGACACAATTCCTAACAAACTCCTGGTGGAAATCACGGATAGAAGCTAGTTTGTCGGTTTTTCTCCTGTCGTCTCGAGTATGCACATTGTCAAATCTAAATGCACGAAGCAAAAACAGAAAACGCTTGTAACTAAAAAGTGCTCATAAAAGAATCATTCCTGTTTCTTGATCCCACAACTCGAGGACATTTGTATGACTCCCCTTTTATTCCGATAAAAAACAGTGCCCCCAAGAGAGTTTTGACTTCTCTTTTTGTAATATCTCTGCAATCCCTGGTTCTTGATTATTCTACCTCAATCTTTTTCTTTTGAATATAAATGTTGGTATTCGTCAGAATGTCGTCAGTCATCTGGTCAGGAATAAATAAACTGAAGGGATCAACTTCCTTATCAATATTTCTGGTGCTACCTTTTGGCCAGTGTAAAATTTTTATAATGTTCTTCGCTTTTGTTTTACCAGAGGAGAGAGGCTTTCTTATCCAGATAGTTTCATTGTCTCGTCCGATAAAAAACAGTAATCATCTTCCTGTTGACATTGTTGGTCGGCATATGCAACTATGCCCAATTCGTCTTCTGATTGTTCGGATTCCCTGCTATATAAATCTTTTGTGACAACTTCATCTTCTTGATCTGTATCACTATCAAGCTGTCTATCGTATTCCCCTCCTTCGCCATCCTCCTTTTCATCTTCTAGTTCTCTCACAACTTGATTTACAGCATTTTCCAATTCCTCACCAATCAATAGCTTTCGTGACCTGAAAAAACACGAACAATTTACTATTTATTTTATCTAAAACAAATAATCAAAAACAGGCCACAATATACTTCTACATGTATACATCATTTATACTACTATATATACTACAACTACACTTATAAAATAGTTCCAATCATTATGCGACTGGGAAATGACAATACCAATAAGAAAAGTACTTACATGATAGGGCGCGTCACCGTCGCAGCAATCACACCGCAAATTTGTACTACACTCAATCAAAGGCGAATTGCAACTGACTCGTTGTCGTTGTGGCCTAAGCTGTATATGCCCTATGGGCGGGGGTAGATGATTCGAATAACAAATACATAAGCGCGCGAAGACGTGCGGTTTTATGGAATTATTTGGTGAGCAAAAAATTTAAATTTGTGGCCTTTTGCCGCATACGCGCCCGCCGGAGGGTTAATTACAGTTAGTTTCAACTTACCTTAATATTTTTAATCTGTTCTGATATGATTTAGCCCTTTCTGGTGCTTTTGGTTAGTCTTGGTTAGTCGTTCAATCAACTGTCAGTTAATTGCAGTTAGTATTAATTTATTTTAATCGTTTTAACCAGTTCCGATATATTACAATTTTAGTGTTTTTAGTTATTTTTGATTAGTCACCAAAATTCGGTCAATTTGGGTGAGTTTTAATATTTTTAATCTATTTCGATACGTTTTAGCCCGATTTGATGCTTATACTTACTGTAGGTTAGTTTTGGTTAGTCGTTCAATCAAATTTAAGTAGAATTCAGTTAGTTCGAATTTATGAACCGGTACCGAGACGTTATAAGCATTTTTAATGTTTTTGGTTAGTTTTGGTTAGTCACCTGAGTTAATTTGGGTTAGTTTGAACTTACTTCAATATTCATAATCTATTTCGATGCGTTTTAGCCCGTTTTGGTGCTTTTGGTTACTTTTCGTTAGTTAGTCGTTCAATCAACTTTCGGTAAAGTTCAGTTAGTTTTAACTTAATATTTATAATCTGTTACTTTGAGTTAGTTCCAAATTATTTTAGTCACTTGAGCAGGTTCCGATAGGTTATAATCAAATTTACTGTTTGTGGTTTGTTTTCGTTTGTCACCAAATTTCGGTTTGTTTTGGTTAATTTTAAACTTGAATTTTTGTAGCCCGTTCCGATAGGTTTTAGCCCATTTTGGCGCTTATGGTTAGTGGTTTAATCAACTTTCGCTTAGTTTCAGTCAATTCCAATTTATTTTTGTTACTTGAACCGGTTCCGACACGTTTTAATGTTTTCGGCTAGTTTTCGTTAGTCGCCAAAATTCGGTTCGTTGTCATTAGTTTTAACTTACTTCAATTTTTGTAACCTGTCCTGATACGTTTCAACCCGTTTTGATGCTTTTCGTTAGTGGTTCAATAAACTTTCGGTTGGTTTCAATTAGTTCCAATTTATTTTAGTCATTTGAACCGATTCCGATACGTTCTAATCAAATTTAGGTAGTAAACAAACTAACACGATCTCTCACGCGTATGACGTCATGAATGTGGCAAATGTATCATGCACTTTTTCACGATTTGAGGCCCTATACCAGGAAAACAGTAACATTTTCAATGTTAAAATGCATGTTTAGATTGTCAGACACGCAGAATTGATTGGTTAAAACAAAAGTGCCGATATCATAATAATAAAGTTCCGATATCATAATAATACAAATTTTCCCATATGTGGCCAGCATTCTGGCGGACACTGTATAACATTAGTTGGATTTAAAAAAAGATTCAAATATAACAATGCATCTGCTAGTTTTGAGATTTAATCGAATTTCGAATATGCAATATTCGATTTAAAATATGCAATAATTTTGGAAATAAGTGTGCTGGAATGTGCATTAAACAACATTTATACATAACTTTAACACGTTAACTGCCACAATACAATTTTTTTTTGGACCCCATGGGCCACGACCTAAAAATTCCTTATTATATTTCCAGAATCTTAAAAATGATGACAAGGTATCTATTACTTGTCAATAGCTGTCAAAATTTGCATTTTTGACCGTGAATCAAGTATGTCTCACGTGGCCTGGCTGATCGAAATTGCATAGCAGGCCGTGTGAATCATACGTGACAAAACCTGTCTATTCTCGTTATAATAAGATAAGATGCTCCTTTTGCTATTATAAAATACCTCAAGAAAAGGGGAGATCCGTGGCAGCCAAAAATACTGCACAAACTAGATGGAAGAGCATCCAATGCGATAAGTACTACT
The DNA here is from genome assembly GCA_016904865.1 of Pissodes strobi. Lineage (NCBI taxonomy): Eukaryota > Metazoa > Arthropoda > Insecta > Coleoptera > Curculionidae > Pissodes > Pissodes strobi. The sequence continues at coordinate 663,368 of MU181983.1, forward strand.
GCGTGACCTGTTTCACAAAATCATATGTTTGTTCAAAAGAATAGCAAAGTTATTCTTATGTTAGATTTAAGATCTGTATAGTTTGTATGTTGGTACCCATTCTGTATTTTTTTAACATGTAATAGTATTTATTTAATTTTCTCAATAAAAACCGTCTAAGAATAAACTATATTTAACGTCCGATAAGAAAATTACGTGGGCTAACTACCTTAATTTGTTCATGAGGCCATGCTTTTTTAACTACCGTGCATTTATATGGCCAGTGTGAATCGCTGGCGAGCTACAGAGATAAAAGTAATAGTCTGCACGTGAATCATGTGTGGTTCACATGGCCTAAATGAATATGTCACTTGTGAGACACACTTGATTAACGTGGCAGTTAACGTGTTAAGGATCGCGGGGTAATTTAAATAATGATTTTTTTTCTGTGGCGAGAAAAACGTTTATCATTTTATCTCTGTTGCCAGGTAACAAAATGTCACTATTTATGAAATTACTATTTTTTTTCCGGATATACATACATATATAGTGTAAGTGCCCAGCGACATAAAGTTGCATTTATGAATACTGTCTTGGAAATTTTTGTGTGGCTTAATTGCGGCTAGTCTACCACCTTTTCCCTTTATGAAAACTTTCGTAGTGGGGGCGTTTGCTTTCCAGTTCTTCCGAAAGCCGACCAATTCGCGTAGTGCAAAAAATTTATGGATACTCTTTTTATTTTTAATGTAATCGCCAGGCAAGTTTATGAAACGCGCGAAAAAAAAAGTGTCCGACAAAAATTTTGGGGCGTTAAGGGTGTCCGACAATTCAAACACATCCAATTCATGACTTAAAAAAATTTATGAATAACGAGCTGATTTTTTCAGCATTACTTAATAAAAATATGTAGAAAATAAATATCCAATTGTCCGACAAATTACATTTTCCGATTTTCCAGTCCGACACTGGAAAATCATCGGTTTCACGAAGCCAAAAAATTTACGAATAACTGTCGGACAAAAAAGAATCATGTATATAAAACAAGTACTCGACATATGGTATAACTGTCCAACAAATATGTCGGGACCAATCTGCAGTCCGACAAAAAAACAACAATTTTAAACAGCATTATTTTTCAAGTATTCATTAATTGTGATAAAGTTTTATAAGCTACTGTAAATGGATTGTGAAATGCGTAAATAGTTAATAATATGTATTGAAACCTTGATTGAAACTTACCGACGCCCAGTACCTTCTGAAAGTCGACAGTCAGACACGTGATCGTACAATTTTTTACAAACCAATTTCGACCCATCCATTACGTTGTGTATTTAGTAGCTCCCAAATTCTTTTAGAGTTTGGAGCCGCAATAATTCTTTTGCATTTTCCTTCTTGGGAACTCTTGTTTCCCCCTTTTTTCCTTCCTTATCTTAGCAATTAATACACCAAGAACATTTAATACATTTATTAAATAAACGGAACCAGTGAGCACAACCCATCAGATAACCCTGACGCCCTACTAATAGAACGGCATCTTTTAAAATACCTGCGCACACCAATGGTGAGAAATTTGGCTCGTCACCTATAAGTGAATTTCGGGACAATCTTATTTGACAGTTCCGCGCCGTATTGCTTGCGCAGCGCTGCAGATTTTTGTTTAACTTAATTATAAAAGTGAATAAAAATGGCCGAATATAACATCAAGTTTGCTAGGTAAGTATATTACTCAAGAAACATTCAATAACTTATTAGTGTTAGCTTTATTTTCATGTATATATACCAAAATAACAATATATTTACTGATAACTTCAGTAAGGCATGCTAGTCGTTGGCAGCGAGCCGCCATTTATTGCCGTCCTTTATATAGGCCGTTAGGAATAAGAGCTACTTTACGAAATAAAAATTTGTTTACTTATATTATTTTGTAAGTAATGAGTAAAGTAAAATCTAAAATTACCTCTATTTTTCATTTTTAGAGGTTTTTCAATGCATGAAGACCTTTCAGCCACCAAATACATTTTTTTTATATACTGAATTCTTTGTAGCACGATGAATGATACCCAATTAGTTCTTCATCGGAAGAATGCGGTAATATCACATCAGTATATTTGTGGTTGTGAAACAGTCTTAATTTTAAAAATAATTTAGACTAACAAAATATTTCTGGCGTAAATGTTTTCACTTCTTTTGTTTTTTGCTTAAAATTAGGTGTAATTCACTAAAAGATGAATTACACAAAAAACAATTAATTTTTTAAAACTTTCAAACTACTGCAGGGATTAGAGAAAACATGGCACATAAAATGATGTTGCTTTAATGATGGAGAGCGTCGTCGCCATACTTGAGCATGCCGATCGCGACTTGTACGAAAAGGTACATACGATCATATATTAAATATATGCATACGATCAACGGATTCATGGCAGCGCAGCGGGCCACAGGTATCGCGATTTTTTCTAGAAATGTTCGATTGTTTCGTTGCCACTTATTACACAGCTTATTCAATAACCAGCTACTCATCTTGCGGCGGCATCCTTTGATTTGGGAAAGTTAAGTGGAAATTTTAGAAGAGGGCCATGAGTTAATATTTTTCTAAACGTCTGGGCATCTGAATAATACTTTTAGCAGTTCGTTTAATTTCAAATACGATGTTTTATCGTCTAAAATCCGTTTGAAAACGATTTTAAATGGTAAAATTGTATAAAAATCCGAAATTTCCGGTCTTTCTAGGGCAATAGCCGTAGCTTCGGAAGAATTTGTCGTGGATTTTGAAGTGAATATTCATTTTAAATTCAGCTCGCTTCGTGTCATTACATTGCCTGAAAAATCACGAGACCGTGAAACTGAACCGCTCAAGGCACCGCCAGGATGCGTAGTGCCCGACACTCCAACTTTCCGATTTCGATAGAGATGAGTAGCTAGTTATTGAATAAGCTGCGCTTATTGTATTTACATATTCCCTTTTATTCAATGTTTACAAAATTAGCAGGTTATTTGAAAATGGGTGTATATAATATACACAATTCAAGCATTAGTACAACGACTAAATTCAAAAAAACATTTTGCTTCTTTTTTACGCATAAGGTAACGTTTTACTGTCGGACAACTTATTCATTATGTTCTCTAGTTCATTTCAAAGCAAAAAATCGAAGGAAGAAATTGTTATTCGTAAATTTTTTGGCTTCCTGAAACCGATGATTTTCCCGTGTCGGACTGGAAAATCGGAAAATGTAATTTGTCGGACAATCGGATATTTATTTTTTACATATTTTTATTAAGTAATCCTGAAAAAATCAGCTCGTTATTCATAAATTTTTTTAACTCATGAATTGGATATGTTTGAATTGTCGGACACCCTTAACGCCCCATAATTTTTGTCGGACACTTTTTTTTTCGCGCGTTTCATAAACTTGCCTCGCGATTACATTAAAAATAAAAACAGTATCCATAAATTTTTTGCACTACGCGAAATGGTCGGCTTTCGGAAAAACTGGAAAGCAAACGCCCCCACTACGAAAGTTTTCATAAAGGGAAAAGGTGGTAGACTAGCCGCAATTAAGCCACACAAAAATTTCCAAGACAGTATTCATAAATGCAACTTTATGTCGCTGGGCACTTACACTAATAGAGACATAAATCAAATCACAGAATTAAGTTGACAGATATTTGATTACTTTAAAGGTTTCCTTAGCAACGCAGGTCTATTGTCACTATAAGTACAATAGCCTACCAGTTTAATTATTCAAATTTCACATCGATAATTTTCTGACTTTAATATATTTTAGTAATATGTTTTTCAATATTAAATCGTTGTTTTTCCCGTCACAGAAAAAAAAATAGTGTATTATACACGGGAAGAATATTAGAGTTTAGCTCTCGATTTTTCTCGAGCTAAAATCTAATACTTTTTTCTCTTGTATAATAAATAACTCTTTCGCCATCGCTTATAGTAGAACAATTCCAATAAAGGCACTTATAACCAGGCATTTTTAACAAAAATAAAATAAAGATTAATTATTTTTCGTAAAGCTCTTGGACTAAACCAAACGACTAGCGTGACTCGCGTTTAGAATCACAGTAGAGTTTGCTCTGACTATTTCTTGGGATGGCTGGCCATCCAAAGGAGGTGGAGCTTTAAACGAATTCTTGTTTCATGCGTTAGGTGGGTAGTTTCGCATCTGGTGTGGGTTTATCTGGGGTACAGTAACGAAAGTTACATTCTATTGAAATTGGAACAAAAATCACCATCTTAAGTTTAGAAAAATCCAACATTGGACATTTCTTCCTAAGGAATATGTCTATTAATCATTAAACACCGTAGGTCGATATCATGTCTTGTTAAGGAAATATTTAGTTTTTAATTTTGGCGAAATTTTCCCTGCTCACAAGTAAAGCAGCAGTTTATTTATATAAGGTAAGGCTGACCTTGAAGTTAAGTACTATTCTAGAAAGCTTAATAAAACTTCCAGAATTTTACTTTTATGCTAACTAAATTAATTAATTTATTACTTGATTCTAAACAGGCAATTAAAAATATACTTGAAAACGGTGGATCTAATACTATCGAATAACTAGTCAATTGCACTAGATTTAGAATTTTGTGCATTTTTTTTCGATCGCTATGCCCAATACGTTCTTCCAATTTCTTCCAAAGCATCGCTCTCTCTTTCTGTTTCTGACAGTATTCTGATTGTTTCTTATTCTGTGGTATTGCATAGTAGATACTAAAATTTTCCGTCAGGCAAGAGCTTCTAAGCTAAGTTGAGACGAGCCGTAGTAAATAAAAAAGGATATCCTTTTGCTGAAAAGGCTATATCACCGTTGTTCTACGTACATCTTGATATAAATAATACATCCATGGCCGAGGATATTGTTTAGGGATCCCCTTAAACCACAAAGTAATACTTTTGTTCAGGACGAGCCGTAATAGTTAAAATCAAAGTTGGATGAAACTGATTAGTTTAAATACTTTTTGACGAGCAAGGAACTTGCAACTTAGTAAAAAAATTAACCCCTATTTCATTGTACTATATTTAAGAAATATAGAGCAAACCAGTGGAAATTGCTTCCTAATGGACATATACCGCTCTCTCCTCGAGGGTGAATTTTCTTAAACAATTTTAAAATTTATAAGAAAATAATATTAATTTTAAGTACAGTTATTGCCTTATCGTATTTAAATAATGACGTCAAAATTCATATGTGTTATACTGTTATACATATTTATTTCATAAATAGTTTTGGGAGTATGTCCGAAAAATCATCATCAAGGTCCGCTTTTTACGACCATTTTTCCACCGATATTTATAAGAATGTTTAATTAATTTGTATCGTAATTAAGGCTGTAAACAGTAAACATGTTAATTTCGATAGATTTTGTTCTGCTGCTCGATCAATGGGCACAGCCTACCTTTCATAAATGGATTTGTGTAGCTTAGATCTTGAAAACCCTTAAAAATCCCCCTTTTAGTTCCACTTATCTATTACTAAAAGTCTAATCAGCCGTGAACCAAAAACTCAAACTTCGGGCTTTTCTCAATATGATTCCGACAGAACAGAAGTTCCAAAACAGGAAGGAAACGGTTGCACGAACATTGTGCGGAAGAGCAAGAAAACTTTTCAGAACCTGATTGTATATTTCGTCCAACAAAAGTTAGCTTAATGTTTGTTCAAGTTTAGTGGGGCAGTAAGCTTTATCTTACGGCCAATGCGATTTAAATTATATTAGGAGAAATTACTTTTGGTTTAACTAGTAAGATACTCAAATAGTTCGGAAAATCTATAAAATATAATGTCCCGAAAAATAATAAGTTAGTATACAAAACATCAATTCACATGTATACATTCATTTAGAAACCAATTTACTTGGTTTAAATAAGTTAGGAGATAATGTATGTAAAAGTGCATAACAATACAACACAGTTATTTAAGAAAATACATTGCAATATAGAGAACTCAGCTGTGACGCAACAAGAAACAGCAGTAAATGTCCGGTTTGCTAAATGAAATTACATTATATTATACTTGATTATTCCGATGCGATGTAACAATACCTTATTAAATATCATTATAAACATATTATTATTCTTCCATCACTTCTTTTTTTGGAAGCTTGCAATTTTTTGAATCTAATCTCAAATTTCAAAACATTATTTCCTATATCTTTTTAAATACAAGCGAAATTAAGAAGGAATCTCCTGATCTGTTCCTATAAGATTCTCTACGTACTCTATTATGTACGACAAAGACTACCAATATTCTTCAGTTCTTCAAATCTATGTGTACTCCATGAAGCACTGTAGATTAAAGTAACATATCTTCCTCTCATGGTATTGGCTCCACCAGTTAAAACGGAATTTATTCTAGCTATTTAAAGATCCTTATTGATAGAATACCTATTAACATAGAAAGCGTTGTCATATTACATCTGTTCTTCAATTGCCATTGTTAGATAATCGGTAATAAATAAATATTAATTACTTTACAATTACCTGAAACATCTCATGATATATTATGCTTTTCATCTTTTGATTCTGTACTAATTCATACATTACTTTAACAGTGGTTTTAGTTTACATCCATTAACATATTATCTGCCACGTCATAATCAAACCGGATATCATAAAATAGACACATTATAACAATGCATAATTCATATAGATCAGCTTGGTCAAAGTTATTTTAAACATTTAGCTAATATGATGAATTTTTCTTTCAGGTTTTAGGTCTCAAATCCTTCTTTAGAAGCTCATTATTGCCTACGAAAGTTAAGAGATGTTAGATTATTTTTTTATCACTAAGGTAAAACATTTTATGTAATACAATTAAAAACGCCAGAATATTGATGTCTAAACACAAAATAGTGTCAACAGTTTCCATGTTTTTTTTATTGCCCTTAAATTGGAGGCGGTGGTATTATGCCAGGTCGTTGTTCTGGATCGAAAACAATGCAGCTTTAAGGCTTCTTTACTCAACTTGACGTCTGCGTAGTGGCAGTGAATTCTGGTCTTCAGGTGCCTGTGGTTTTTGTATTTCGGTTTGCTGTGACTAGCTGACTATATACACAGTAGAAACACTTTATAAGTAATAAGTACCTTGTCTGTTTTGTGTGTGAATATGTCTATAAAAGAAAAATAATTCAAGCAGAAAAACTGTGGTGAAGAAAATAAACTCGATGATAATAACATATAGAATATAATTGAAAAAGGTTATTGCTTCTGTGGAGTCCGGTGGCGGTGCAGACGACACAAGAAAGCTCATTAATTAATAGTATAAATGTGGAACATATTATGTTCCACATTTATACTATGAATTAATGAGCTTTCTACAGAACCATAAAACTCCAAGATGTAATCTATCGAATATGGAAAAGGGGAACACATCACAGCTAAACTGAGTCTCTATAATTATTATTTATTGGTTTATTTGCTTTATATTCATGAATATATTATTATTAATACTGCTAAATGCTTTAGTTGTCTTAGTGTAGGTACACAGCCTAACACGAAATATACCTATATTATTTTTTGTTACATTTTCATTAGAAATCATGTTTTATTGCCATCATCTTGTGCTTGGGTACTAATTGCTTGGGTACTATGTTGCCTGAGCAGGTAATTACGATAACGTTTGGCTAATTACTTAATTCCTTATTTAAATTAATATTAAAGTACGTGGCCTTCTTTTTAATCAGACATTTTCTGGTCTTCTTGGTCTTATTTCTTTTTTCAATTTTAACTTTTTAATTAAGCAAACCCCAGACCCCAGCTACTGCTAATAATTCGTTTTCCTGGTTCATCATGAGTTTTTCAAGTACTCACTGACCGCACACGCGATATTCTATAAGCAGACATCTGAAATTTACTAAATTGTGGGAAGATTTCACTGATCGTGAAAACGAATTCAAAGAATTAAGTTTCATTTGTGCAAATTAGCATACACAAGTGACTTTGCGCAAATTCCATGAACGTGAAAACCCACCATAATGGGGGATTTTCACTCTCATGCAATTTGCGCAACGTGACTTGTGCATGCTAACTTGCGCAAATCAAACTTAATTGTTTAAATTCGTTTTCACGATCAGTGATTTTTGCTCAAAATTTAGTAAAATTCAGATTTTTGCTTATAGAATAACGCGTGTGCGAGCAGTGAGCACTTGAAAAACTCATGATGAACCAGGAAAACGAATTATTAGCAGTAGTTGTGGTTTGCTTAATTAATTAAAAAGTTAAAAATGAAAAAAGAGATAAGACCAAGAAGACCACAAAAATGTCTGATTGAAAAGAAGGCCACGTACTTTCATATTAATTTAAATAAGGAGTTACGCAGTGGACCAACGTTTTTCGTAATTACCTGCGCATGGACAGGACAACATAGTACCCAAGCACAAGATGTGAAGAAAGCTTTTAAAAACTATTTCAATATTTCTGGTGCGGTGATATGGCAATAAAACATGATTTCTAATGAAAATGTAACAAAAATAATATAAGTATATTTCGTGGTAGACTATGTACCTACATCAAGCCAACTAAAGTATTTACTAGTATTAACAGTAATATATTCATGAATATGAAGCAAATAAACCGATAAATAATAATTATACTTGGTTTAGTTGTGATGTGTTCCCCACGTCAATATTCGATAGAGTACTTCTTGGAGGTTCCTGGTCCTGTAGAAAACTCATTAATTCATTAGTATAAATGTAGAACATATAATATGTCGTCTGTACCGCCTCCGGACCGCTCAGAAGCAATAACCTTTTTCAATTATTTTCTACATGTGATTCTCATCGAGTTTATTTTCTTCACCACGGTTTCTCTGCTTGAATTCTGTTTCTTCTATAGACATATTGACACACAAAACAGACACGGTACGTATTACTTATAAAGTATTTCTACTGTGTATATAGTCAGCTAGTCACAGCAAACCGAAATACAAAAACCACACGCACCTGAAGACCAGAATTCACTGTCACTAGTCACTACGCAGTAAATTATCTGGCAAGTCAGATTTTCCTCAAGTCAAACTTTTTAGCTTGTACAAGTAAACTTTTGCAGTGCCCCAGTGGCTCCAGGAATTTCTGGTCGGTAGCAAAGGCAGTAAGTAACAACTTTACAAAAACGTCTCTCCCACCTTTGACGGACGAACGTGGCATCACGGCGACTACAGCCAAGGAAAAAGCAAACATGCTCGCCAAAATGTTTTCATCGCACTCTACCTTACACGTGCCGCAAAGCAAGACTCTCCCCACTATACCGAATATCAACACCACCATGGCAGAAGTCAAGTTTTCTCATCGTGATATTCGCAAAATCCTTAAAGAACTAGATACGCAAAAGGCATCAGGACCGGACGGAATACCTGCCATCGTGCTAAAGAACTGCGCCAACGAACTAACACCTGTTTTTTCCAGGCTTGTTTCTCTTTCTTACAGAAAAGGGATTTACCCATCCTCTTGGAAAGTCGCTCGAGTGCAACCTGTTCCAAAAAAAGGCAAGAAAACCAAGCCCTCAGACTATCGCCCGATTGCCTTGCTTCCAATAATCTCCAAAGTCATGGAACGTGTAGTCAACCAGCAACTACTCAAGTACCTCGAGAGCAACAGAATAATCAGCGATAATCAATACGGCTTTCGCAAAGAGAGATCGACAGGAGATATATTGGCCTATGTCACTCATATATGGAGTAGGGCAATTGAAAACTACGGAGAGTCTCGAGCGATTGCGTTGGATATTTCAAAGGCATTCGACAGAGTTTGGCATGACGGACTGCTCAACAAACTGCCGTCCTTGGGACTGCCCGCCTCTCTCTGCAGCTGGCTGGCCAGTTTCCTTAAGAACCGATCCCTACACGTTGCAGTCGATAGACACATCTCGGACACATTCACCATCAACAAATTTAGTAAAATTCAGGTGCCTCAGGGCGCAATACTTTCACCAACTCTGTTCCTCATCTATATTAATGACCTGCTGATCGAAACGAATAATCCTGTTTACAGTTTTGCAGATGACAGTACCCTTGTCTCCCACTTTAGATCAGAAAAACCCTTACCAGCGACTGAGACTCATCACCGCAGACAGGAGCAGATTACAGCAATTAATCAAGACCTGGAGAAAGTTCAAACTTGGGTCGACCGACATTTGGTCCAGTTCAATGCAGCAAAGACCCAAGCAGCAACGTTTACTAAGAGGGCCAATACAGCGGGCCCTGACATCATTATGGCAGGATCGACCATCCCTTCATCCTCGTCAATCGGGCTGCTGGGTGTCTCGGTCAACAGCAATATGTCATGGCATGACCATGTTGCTAACATCGCAAAATCAGCCTCCCAGAAGCTTGGTGCGCTATTTCGCAACAAAAAACTCTATACACCGCAGCAGTTGCTCTTGCTGTACAAAGCGCAAATAAGACCGTGCTTAGAATATTGCTCACATATCTGGGGTGCCGCACCAAAGCATACCCTAAAGCTGCTGGATTCCATTCAGAAGAGGGCTGTGCGTCTCGTCGGTGATCCGGAGTTGACCCGGAATCTGGATAGTCTGGAACATCGCAGACATGTGGCCGAGGTGTCTCTGTTTTACAGATGCTTTCACGGCAGATGTTCCCAGGATTTGGCCCACATAATCCCGCCCCTGGCAACTCCTGTCAGGCAGTCCCGACAGACGGCAGGAGTGCACCAGTTCGTCGTACAACTAGAAACACCTAGAACATCGCTTTACCAGAACTCCTTTGTCTGGCGCGCTGCATCGCTGTGGAACTCACTTCCAGGACATATGTTTCCCACTAATTACAACCTGCAAATATTCAAGAACCGTCTCAATCAGCATCTTCGCACACACACCGCTCGTCGAGCGCCATAGGATCTACCTTTGGTGTGTGTGCCACTGCCATAAAAAAAAAAACTAACCAATTCTATTAAAATTAATTATAACGTATCGGAACCAGTTCAAATAAGTAAAATAAGTTGAGACTAAGTGAAACTAATATACCCGAAAGTTGATTGAACGACCCATTCAAACTAAAAAAAAAAGTTTTATATATTATTTAAATAAATATTAAAATGAATGACTGTCTATGTGTCTATCTGTCTCCTGCTCATGCGTCGACCAGCCATCAGATTTATTTGTATACACACCAGACCTAACAAGAAAAAATATTGTGTATCTAAAAGCACTTAATGTCCTTCTTTGCACAGCATTTCAACGCATGCGGGATAGAGCTGATAGGGCTAAAAAATACATTTTGCCATAAAATTGATACCTAGTTCTAATTCTTAAGATAGCGACTGGGTGCCATTTTAAAGGTATTTACACAATTTTAATTGCGGAACATTAAGTGTTTATTGTTTCTTCCTATTGTACCTACAACGCCTTATCAAAATCTTTGAATAATTATTGGTTTAGCGTTAATAAAATATCGGCATGAACTTGCCTCTTCAAATTTGGGCACTTTGGTAGTCACAAGACACAAGTAGGTAAATCTAAACTTTATTATAATATCTTTTTACTATTAACAAATAGTTTATTTACCGTCTATATATGCATCAAGTTTACGTATTTTTGTTTTATTAAATTTCCAATCCCTATTTCTAAATGTTAATGTGAAAAATATCTTACATCTAATAAATAATTTTAACAGAAATAGTTTGGGAAAATTTTCACAAGGAGGATCAAATTTCATGTTTTCAAATAAATGTATTAGTGTATTTGAAATCTGATCCCCTATGGAAATTTTCTCAAATGCCTTATTAAAAATGATTTCTAAATTATAAATATAAATGACGAAAGCTTCTAGGGGTGTAGACAATTAAAAATGAGAACTTTACTCAGAAGTTATTAAAAAAACATTTAATTTGAACCTTTATAATATTTTTTTAAATTATTTTGATTATAAAACTAAACTAAAATTTTAAGAAACGTATTAACATCAAATTATTTTTAAAAGTGTAATTGAAAGAATATTAAAATGTATAAGTAAAAGTAATATTAAAACTTGAAAAAAAAATGGATTTGTCTGGTTTGATTTGATTTTTTTCTATTTTCCATGTGAATTTAGTGGCTTTTCGTCGCATCTCTGTTTAAATATCGATAGAGCATCGAAATTAGTGGAAATCCATGCCCAACTCGAAAAACACAAAAAGTGAGTTTATCGGTTTTTGCATGTCAGCTCCTCATCTAATAAAATATGGTGTTATTCCGAAAATGTCTAATTAATGGAAATTTTTATTTTTTTTGTAGTTTTGAATATCGGAAATCTGTTATGGAGATGAAAATGACATAATAATTCTATTTGACTAGTAATTTGCTCTCTAAACATGTACAATTTTTTTCGCGGAAATTCTTTATATGGAAAATATTATAAAAATCATTTAAATTGACATATTAGTTTGGGTTAGTTTGGGTTCATGTGTTTTGTTAGTTTGGGTTCATTTTGGTTCTGTATTAGGTAGGGTTGGTGAAGCGCGTAGCGCGCTTCTCTCGTTGCGCTTATTCGGTTAATTAAAGTTAGTTTCGATTATTTTTGCTACGCGCGCTTGTCTCTTCACTCTGGTTAATTGGGGTTAGTTTTGCTTAGTCTGGGTTAGTTTTCATTAATCTGGCTAAATCTTGACAAGTTTGGGTTGGTTTTAGTTAGTATTGGTTAGTTTTTATTAAGTTGGATTAGCTGTAGTTGATTTAGATTAATTTGGGGTAGTGAAGAGACAAGCGCACGTAGCGCGCTTGTCTCTTTACTCTGATTAATTAGGGTTAGTTTTGCTTAGTTTGGGTGAGTGTTGGTTTCTATTGATTAGTTTGGAAGCGCTGTGGTTAGTTTGGGATAGTTTTGGTTAGTTGGGAATAGTGAAGAGTCTTTTTACTCTGGTTAATTTGGGTTAGAGAGGTAGAGAGGCACTCTCAGCCAAGATTTTTTTTTCAAATACATTTTCGCCATTCTAAACGTTTTTTTTTTGAAAATGACAATGATGTATTTGCGGCGAAAAATTTTGATTGTCCTGCGTCGAGAGATACTCTAATGCCAAAAAATAAATTTATTCTTTTCCCAACGGATTTCCGGTAGGCAAAACTTGACCCATGATAGCAACAAATACATCAACCGCCTGACTATAAATGAAAAATCCTTTGCTTCGTCATATGACAGCTAAACAATCTATTTCGCGCAGGCGCCATGAAAATTGAAACCCGTAATATCGCTACTCGGTGGTGGATATACTCGGCTTCAACGTAGAATCAAATTTGAACAACTTTTCTCATTGACACTTTTTGATATGTTGTCAAATGACCCCACTTTTTGTTTTGTGAACATTTGCATTTGTCAAAATCGATTTGTGGCTTACTGCACATGCTGAGTTAATCCCCAAAAAAGTTAATTTCGGTATTTAAATAATAAAAATATTTCCAATTTGTTTCAAACATTATGCCGGTCACTAGGTATATCCCGAAAAGTTCTGTTCAAGCATAACATTTGAATGGCTCAGATATTCTATATATGAGTACAGTTATGGTTAATTAATAAAAATTATATTTACTACCTACTCTTTGATACGATATTTACAGATAAAAAATTATGTTAAACATTCGTAAAGGTAAGATGGTAAGTAAATTTAACTACTTTTATGCTTTAATTTACCAAAAAGCATTATTCAATGTAAAATCTTAAAGTAGGTATTCACAGTTACTTACTTGCTTAAGTCGAACAAACTAATGACTACTTAATTCTTTCGAGACCGAGACCGAGAGTCACGCTACCTTGGTCTCGGTCTTGGTCTCGGTCTCGATGGGTAAGTCTCGGTCTCGGTCTCGATTCTAATTTCCAGGTCTCACTCTCGGTCTCGTTTTCGAGACTTTTCATTTTATTAGCTGCTGAACAGTATATTATGCAATGACCATTCATTATCTCGGCTCATGTCATATCCTCATGCTTGGCTCTAAATAGCCGTTAAATGTATGTTAAATATACTTTTTCTACGAACATTAACCCTGAATTATATTAACCCTGCATTATAAAAATCTCGCGATTTTTCCAAACAACTATTTTAATACTTTTTCACAAATGCCTTTTTAGGTTCAAAATCATTGATTTTTGCTACCAACACTTATTTGCTTGCAGAAAAGCAGATAAGTATTTTATAGACGTTCCTTTTAAAATTTCGATCCAATATGGAATGTGACTTTTCCTCACTCGATTACATGCCTGAACTTCGCTATGTGTCTGTCGTTTGATCAACTTGCAGTCGCATTCGGACAAGTATCACTTTCGGCATGCATTAGCAAAATAACTATTTTGTGTTAACTAACCTTCAGAACCCATATCTAACCCAAACTAACTCAATCTAACCCACACACTATAAATAAAACATAAATATATATTTAAATAATGCACCCGAATAAATACCATCATTTCAAATTAAACGTATTTACTTTATTAAATTTATTATTATGATGGACTCACATTTTTAAAGTCTACGTCTATGAACTGTCCTTGCTTTCGTTCAGGCGAGCACGGGCAATACTACATTTAGTAGTGGGGACGAACTTTGCTCATGGCGTGGATTCGGCCGGGGTAAAAGTTTGTACGCGATACATAAGGCGGGACAATCGTTTTGTTGATATTTGATGCAAGATTTCTGATTTTTATGAATGAGTTGTCGGGTCTCTTTAGGTTAAATGTTTTTGGATACAGCAGTCGTTCTTTTGCATTATGTTATTATGTATAATAACCTATAGTGATAGTGTTAAAATCCTCACCGCATAGGCAGCCTCCTATAATGTGTCTAGAAATGTAAAAGACTGTTGTATTTGCTAGAACTGGGTCCGACGAAAGGTGGTCCCGGCTGGAGTAACAAGTGGGTGTATTGTGAGACGACAAGAAATGGTGTCATTTCTGTAGTGCTCGATTGTTTTTTTTTTTCGCCATGCCTCGCCGTTATGGTGAACTAATAACAAAACTTAAAAGCCGTATAGCATTTTTACAATAGAAAAATGTTAAAATGCCAATATTTTAAACACTACAAGTTTTTCTTTCAAAAACAATAGGTTTTTCGAATAGAC
>MU181983.1:719370-748835 GCA_016904865.1 Pissodes strobi
CAGCCGAACGGAGTGAGGCTGGTAATAGAGAGCAAGCCATGAAAAGTTACTTTTCCTCCAAGTAAAATATGCTGTTTTTTCTTCAAATGGCGACAAATTAATGCAAAAACATCTCTTTTTAATAGTAATAATATCTAATTATTATTAAAGATAAGTGGGTTCGCAAGGCGGCTTAGACCGGTGTATGTGAATAGGCACAGGTTGTTGCTATAGTAA
The DNA here is from genome assembly GCA_016904865.1 of Pissodes strobi. Classification (NCBI taxonomy): domain Eukaryota; kingdom Metazoa; phylum Arthropoda; class Insecta; order Coleoptera; family Curculionidae; genus Pissodes; species Pissodes strobi. The sequence continues at coordinate 719,587 of MU181983.1, forward strand.
TGTAACATAAAGCTGTCAGTGGACACAGTCAACAATAATTATTTTTTTAAGATTGCGTCTCCGATTGCGTTTTAATTCCGTATTGATAAGCAGTTATTGAGTAAGTTCGATTAAATAATAACCAATTTGTTCCTAAATTAGTGATTTTAAGAAATGCAGTGATATGAGTGATAAATACAAAGTGTAGTTTAATAAATATTGAGTTGTTGACGCTTATTTTGTTGTCTGTTTGTATTGTATCTATGTTGCTATGACAACACTTTTACCTCCGTCGGCGGAAAAGTGAAAAGTAAAGCTCGGGCGAAGGAAAAACGAAACTTCACGGCCGCCTACACAGTCGAGTAATGACGGATTTACTGACGTTTGAAGAAAAAAACAATTTTATGAGATACTTGACCTATTATTACAGCCAATAAATCCGATCTTTATTTGTAATTTTGTTATACAAGATAAAGTCGTTTATAATCGTAAAACAGATCTCGATTTCAAATGGCAGATCTGCCCCCTCATTTGCTTCGGCCGTCCAAACAATTCTTAAATTGTTTCACTTAAAATTAATTCGTGCGAAAAAGCAAATCGAGTAAAGGAAAACATTTTCCACCGGGAAAACCAAGTACATTCCTCGATCTGACCTTCTTGGTCGGAATTTTGTCACAGTATTTTATTATCAGATGTTGGATTAAGCTTATCGTACGGGTCGATCAAAGGACACGCCGGATTTCGTGAGCTTTTAGCCAGAAAAGACGGATGTTGTTTCCCTGTTTGCTGATAAAATATGTATAGTATTTAAAGGTATATTTTTATATTTTTAGTGCGCCATTTTTTCAGTTTCGGCTATTATTATCAAAATATGGTTTCAATTATTCGTATAGTTAAACTTATATTGATATGATAGTAGCCTAACGATTAACCTTTCCCGTGTCCACTAAACTCAGCAAACCATGCTTTTTATGATAAAATATAATAGAGTGTAATTTGATATTTTTTTAAATTTTGTTAGAAAAACTCTTTTGAAATCCATGGCGATGTTAAGACCCTATATATAAATGAAAATATGAAAATAATAAACATTTATACTTTTGTGTGTTAAAAGCCATTAATAATTATTTTCAAACCGAAGTTTTGGGATATAATTAAATAGTAATTTACGTTACAGTCCGGAAGGTGTCTTATTACAGTACGAGTTAGATATTGCGGACGAGGCGGCGAAGGAGCCGAGTCTGGAACATCCAAACGAGTACTGTAATAACATTTTTCATAATACCTCTCTGAAAACTATCATTTTCAACATCTCTGTAGAGCAAGGAAAGTAAATTAGCAAAATTAGGGAGCGGGAAAACTTTTCTCGTGCGCCCGCACCGGAAAACTTTTAGTTTTAAGTGCTAAATTTGCAGTTATTTAGTCACAAAATATGCATAAAGTGTAATAAATTGGGTTAAAATTATACAGCGATGCAGTCTACAAAATTATTGTAGTACATTTTAACGTCAATAGTCTAATTTTAAGTAATATTATTATTCATTACACGTCCAGAAACAGCCTTTCCTGTGCTTGCACGACTTCCTCACCTCACACTAGAAACCGTGGTGCGCGCACCGGAAATGCCTAGTTTCCGGACTGGAAATGAAATATACTACAACGGACGTGCATTGTACCGGGTGTTCTCCCATAATGTCCCCCCCTTTAACTTTGTTAATTTTTAAGCTACAAAAAAAAATAAAAACTGAATTGTAGGGTTTTTTATGTAGTTTTTGCACACGTAAACAAAAGAACAAAAAATTGTATAGTATACAGGGTAGATCAAAAAGAACCATTTTTTTAAAATCTAGCCCCCATTTTTTATTCGATTTTTCGATTCTACCTAAAATTCTATGAATTTTTAATATAACACACTATATGCCTATTCCTAATACTTTAGCAGTTGTTGACAGTTGAAGTCGCTATTTTTTAATTATAATAATAATTCTTTAATCATTTTTAAAACAGAAGATACAAAATCACTACTCAAAGCAATGAGGTCGAATTGAGAAAACTGAATATTTTCACCTCAATGACTTCAAAAGCTAAACAAACAGTTATATTCTTAGGTGGCTGTTGCCATAAAAAAAAATAAAAGAACAAACAAAATAGCGAATTCAACTGTCAATAATTCTTAAAGTATTAGGAATAGGCATATAGTGTGTTATATTAAAAATCCTTAGAATTTTACGTAGAATCGAAAAATCGAATAAAAATTGGAGGCTAGATTTTAAAAAATGTTTCTTTTTGATCTACCCTGTATACTGTACAATTTTTTGTTTTTTCCTTTACGTGTGCAAAAACTACATTCAAAACCCTACAATTTTATTTTATATTTTTTTTTGTAGCTTAAAAATTAACAAAGTTAAAGGGGGGGGGGGGACATTATGGGTGAACACCCTGTACAATATTTTAGTTCATATTGCATTTTTAATTTTTTCTTGAAGCGAGTTAAAATTGATATATCTTAATACCGATCCAGAATTATTTTTAAAGTCGACAATTTGGAAGAAATCTATTTACTTTTTTTTCACGTTTCGATGGAAACGGCAGTATTTTTTTTTTGTTCTTGTCAGTGTGGGGTTTTCAAAAAGTCGCCGAAGTCTTGCAAGGATGATTGATAAGGATATTTCTAGTGAAGTATTTAGAAAGTCTATAGAAGCTCAGGGGTAATAAATTCCTACAAATTCAGGAAAGAGATGGAAATGAATATAGATCGGAAAAATATGCAGAAAGCGGAAAGAGTTCAAGAATGTGATGCCAATTTTTCAGATATGGTGAGATTTTTAATGTGAATTTATTATAACAGAATATTATACTAGCTAAAGTTGTTTTCAGTGGAAAATGATGTGCAGCACCTTATTGTGGCAAAATATTCAATGTCAAAGTCAATGTTGTTGGTATACATGAAAATATTAATATATCGGAATTTAAAAAGGTTATAGCTATTTTGAAAAATGCAATATTGGTTATCAGTCTAAACAAACAAAAATTCTCAGAAGAGACGTAGTCCTTAAATTTACGAAGGAAGCACCTGACAATTAGTATATCTGCTTGCAAAGATATACTAACTAAATATTAATGTAATGAAATTTTCAATCTGTAAAACCTCATTTTAGGTTGTTGCAATGTTAGGAATTGCTGGAGGCTGCCGAAGGGTTGAGTTATATTTAATGAACATTGATGATGTTGAAGGCATCGGAACACAATTAATGTTAACGATTCCTGACAGTAAAACTAGCATCAGACTTGTATTTACTGTCGTAAAAGAAGTGCAAGGTATACATTTTTAGAGATTTTTTAAAAGTATTTAATGTTACGACCTAAAGGTTTAAAGGAAATTCATACAATTGGGGTTAGTTTGGGTTAGTTTGGGTTAAAAAGATGGCCCAATACCTTAACCTACAAAATCCAGAAATATATACTGGACATTGTTTTAGACGGATTCTTGTAAATGCAGGTGCAGAATTATCGGTATTATACCGCCAGGATGCGTGGATGGAAAAGTTCATCTGTTGCCGAATATATATAGAAGATAGGCTGGAAGAAAAAACAAGAAAAGAAAGAATGATACAAGGAGGTGAAAATTTTGTTCAGGTTTTGCAGGAGAAACGATCTAATATTTCTACTACTACTCCTGATGATGATATTAGTATTAACATCACAGGATATACAAATTTTACTATTACCATTAATGTTAGTAATAATGATTGATGTAATTATTTCATGCAACATTGAATAATGTTATATAGTACATTTTATTCAGTATTTACCTCTTAATTTAAATTAAATATTTACTATTTTTTGTTTATTTATAGACTTTTATTTTCATTAAATAAAATAGTATCCACCAATTTTAGTAGTATATAATTGGTCAAAGTGGAATAATACAAGTACGTTCTCCAAATTTTTGTTAGTTTTATGCTACTACAAGTAGTGGAATAAAGTTATCTGGAATTGCGTCATCTTTTTTATGTTTTTTGTGAACTTGAGAAAATTAAATAAAATACTTTCAATTTATGTTAGTACTACAAAATTGTATAAAACGAAATATACAAGTATATTCGGCGACTAACCCAAAGTAACCAAATCTATTAAAATTGGTTATAGCGTATCGGAACCGCATCATATGACTAAAATAAGTTGAGACTATCCCAAACTAACCAAATCTATTAAAATTGATTATAACGTATTGGAACCGACTGAAATGACTAAAATAAGTTGAGACTAAATGAAACTAACTGAACTTTGATTAGACGACTAACCAAATCCATTAAAATTGATTATAATGTACCGGAACCGGCTCAAAAAAGTAAAATAAGTTGAGACTCGCTAACGAAGTAGTCACTTCTATCACGTATACTGTGCTACTCGTGACTTTTTTAATAAAAAATCAATAAAAACTTGTGTACAAATCTGCTGTAATTGCTACTACTTTTCTCTGCCGACTTTCAATGTATTGTTTTGTTTTTATTGAAATAACGCAGACGGCGCATGACAGGTTTGTAGACAATGCTGTGTTGCCAGATTAATTCTTTAATTCTATATGGTTTTAAATTAAAATGGTACATTTCTCAGTTTGACAATCTTATGTTAGTCAATAGTTGTGTCGTGCTGAATTTAAAATATATATCTATATAATATCTATTATTCCTGAAATTATTACTTTATATAACTTATTAAAGCGAGGCAAAGCGATAGTGATATTAAGCTGATAAGAAATGATATTATTTATTGCTCTATATTAAAGGTCAAAAAGGGGATTTGAGGAGCATGATTATTTCTCTTGCTAACTATAGGTATTTTGTTTCCTTATATTCCGTTTCTATACAAGGGTCTAGCGTCTGCGGTATAACTATTTGCAATCATGCGCAGTTGCGTTTCGGGATCAGCTTTTGTGCTTGTGATACTACGGCCCGGGTTCGAATCCCGTCGGTGACATGTTTTATTTTTATTTTTTTTTTAGTTATATTTGTTAGTTGAGGTTAATTTTAGTTTAGTGTTAGGCACGGTTGGTCAAGCGTGTAGCGCCCCCGTCTCAATGCGCTTGTTTGATTCATTAAAGTTAGTTTCGATTATGTTTGCTTAATATGGGATACTGACGCGCGCGTAGCGAGTAGCACAGGACTCGTGATTGAAGTAAATACTTCTCAAGTTTCAACTCATTTTATTTATATGAGCCGGTTTGGATACGTTTTTATAATCAATTTTTATACATTTGTTTAGTTTTGGTAATCTTCTAATCAACTTTCTGTTAGTTTCACTTCGTCAACTTATTTTAGTCTTTTGATTAGGTTCCGATATGCTATAACCAATTTTAATAGATTTGGGTAGTATGGGTTAGTCGCCGAATCAACTTTCAGTTAGTTTCACTTTGTCTCGACTTATTTTAGTGAAGTCAACCGGTTCCGCTAGGTTATAATCAATTTTAATAGATTCGGTTAGTTTGGGTGAGTCGTCGAATCATTTAGTCTCATCTTATTTGAGACATTGAACCGTTTGCGATACGTTATAATCAGTTTTAATACATTTGGTTTGTTTTGGTTAGTCGTCTAATTAACTTTCGGTTAGTTGCACATAGTCTTAACTTATTCTAATCATTTGATCCGGTTCCGATACGCTATAAAATCAACTTTCGGTTAGCTTCATTCACTTCATCTCATAAAAATTGAATAATTCTTTACCAATTTCATAAGAGAGAAAGGAGAGATCACGTGTAGTTACATAACAGTCATCAACAGTACAATAAGAAAAACTACCCTTAGCCATCTTAACCATATATATTTTTCAAATAGCGTATAGGGTAAATCGTGCGAAAACTGTTCCGTAAAAATAAATTCACACCGTCCGATCGCGGAAGTACTTGCGAAAACTGAGTCACGGCTAAGCCGTGACATTGACACACGTCAATGTCAATGCCGATGGGTGAGGGATTGGCGCAGGCAGGAGGGAAATTTTCCGCGGCACGCTCGAGTGAGCGGACTTATTAGAATGTCTATAGACGGTGGTATGGTTAAATAACAGGTACAAGATTGCAACTTAATTAAAAATAGTTTTAGATCCATTTAAAGGTTTATTTTATCTGACTTATTCAGCACATTTTCCCAAAAAAGCTCTTTTTAAATGCTTTTACATTGCAGCTATTGCGTGTATTGCTGTAAAGAGAACTAACCTAAATGAACTAAATCTAATCAAAAATGGTAGTATTTGGTAATTTGTCGAACTAGACGAATTGTTATTTTAGAGAGTATTTTTTTCTGCTAATCGTCGGGTCCGCGAATTTTTAATTTGGCAAATTGTTGTAATCGGTTATTTTTTGTCAATCGATTAATCGTCGTTTTCGACCAGTGGTCAATTCGGTGAATTTCCCTTGTCGAATCGTCTTTCAGCGAATTATGTTTTAACGAATTATCTGGATTTAATTAGAAAACAAAAACTTCATAATTTTGATACAGATATCACCATCCAGTATCTGAAAGGCCAACTTCTCTGTGGAAATTAGTACTTCCATTGATAGGTTTGTTTAGGTTATACTATGTCTTAATTATTTTATTACTAAGATAACAAATAGGGCAGAATTGTGTTTTGGGCTGTTTTCTGAAAGCCCAACACTCAGTCCCGTTCGAGTTGTTTTAGAGAAAAGTTCTCCTATTTATCTTTTACGTCCTCAAGGGTTACTGAGTCAGATTACTAGTTTGATTTTAGTGCGCAATATTGAATATTGGTTATTTTCTCTAGATGTACTTTTTGCTCTGTAAATTTGTATTTTTCCTGTCTTAATCTGTTCCGTAGACTTAAGCGTTTTTTCTTTCATTTCAAACATTTTTTATTTATATCGCAAATACTTTTTTGAACTTAAATATCTAATGAGAAAATTGGAAGAATCCCTTGCAATATTGTTCTTTTATCTCCGATTGTTACCAGTCTTGCATATCTATCAATGCGATTAGTGATTAGTTGCTTGGCATCTATATATCACTAAAAATTTTGTTTAATGATCAAAAATTCAATTTCTCCTTTCCTTAAAGATATCATTATTTAATCTACATAGAAACGATTTGAGTAATTAGAATTGTTAATATTTTTATTACGTATTATAATTGCTTTGCGAGGATCGCGTGATTCGATTTGGCTGAAAAACACGTTTCTTCAAAGTGTATTGTTCAAACGTTCGCACGCCATTAATTCCAGTTCAGAGCGTCTATCGCAGTACAATATATCCAGAATTATACAACACTTGAGTGAAGTCATGCTAAATTATATGAAACAATCTTGAACTCATACAATGGAAATTTAATTACGAAGAATTGAAAAGACTCTGCTAAGTATATCTACCTTCCATTTCAATAATGGGAAAACTTTGTGACTGCTTACTAAAAGATTAAAATATACATGGAGCACTGTAAGTACGTATCTGGGTCTGAAGCAATACACAAAAGAGGAACTCAAGACGATGACGCAGCTTGTTTTAAGAATGAATATTTCTGATGTTTTGTTTTATAAAAATTTAGCTGACCTAAGTAACTTCTTTCCAATTTTTTTTAGTGCCTTTTGATAATGCTCTTCATTGCGTCAAGGTTACATTTTCTACCCATGCTTACAAAACGAGTAAAATAATAGTAAAATTGGACAAACAAAGACTTCCCATAAAAAACATACTTGCTTAGAAATTAAAATGAATCTTCTATCATGGAAACGTCTGAAAGAGCGGACTTGGTGCAACTAAACCTGAAATATAATATTAAGATTATGATAGAGCCGCCGGCGCCGAGGGAAGATTTTTTTATGGAGACCAGACGAGTTAGTGGTTTCTGTTGATCAGACATTCTTGTGTCTTTTAACTTCTCTCGACGAAAATTTCTATTATCATGCACATAATGGTTTTATGTAATATTACTTTTATGTAGGTTAACTGTAGTTAAATGAAATAAATAGCTGTATAAATATTGTATTTCAACTGCTCCATTTTTTTTATTCTTATACCTATGTAAATATTTTTCAATAAATTTTGATTCATTTTCTTTGATAAGTATACTGTGTGAAATAGTCGCTTATAGAAATGTCATGCTTTTGCTAGGCAATTAAACTTTAATAGCAAATATGTGTGTTGTAAGTTTAGAAATTTCGTTTTATTTTTAATTGTACATTCATTCATTTAAAACATACTGGCAAAGCTGAAGAAGCTTGAATCACATTTACACTATTTTGCAAATATCTTGTAAGCTTTTACTTTCAGGAAAGTTTTACATTTTTAGCTCTTTAAAAAAGCATTGTAGAACTTTCTGTAACGTTTTAGGAACTTTTTTTTATTCAACCTAAACTACTTTGGTCTTTAGAAATATCTCCCAATGTTAAATGAATATAACTAGCCGCCATTTTGTATTCTACTTACAATAGAATAAAAAAATGCATTGAATCTATAAGTCAATGATTTATTAGAAAAAAAATTAAAATGTTATGCCTGTTGATGGTTGCTAATCTTGACACAATACATCTTTCTATATGCGGCTAAGTAAAATATTGTCACGATTAGTATTCAGGGGCTCAACTCTCTGGATTGTATGCAGATTATGTGGCTCAGATTAGGGATCGATCTACGTCAGATGAGAAGAAAAATTAAAAAGGAACTTTGGAAAAACAATAACAATGTTTATTGTGTAAAGGCTTAAAGAGTTTACACTATTCCCGATTATTAAATCACGCATGAACCTTCGGTTGAGGTATGGTTTGAATTGTATATAGGTCTTGGTCCCTGTGTGATAATAAAGTTCTTTAAGAGTGTTGTGGTGTTTTAATGTATGGTTAGATCTGGTTAATCCATGAGATACTTATTTAAATTTTCTTTGTTTATCATAAATTCACTCAGCCCTCTAAGGCACTGTAATTATTTTTATCACTTGACTTGTAATTTTGACAGACCTGTCGACTCGACTTTAGTACTTTAGGCGGGTATCCTTCAAGAAAGACTCTCTAGTGAGCTGCACCTCTTAAATTGGGTTTGATGATGAGGACATCGGTGGAACAATCAAGTCACGTCCCTGTGAACTGCAGCAAGATTAGAGCAGAATAGGTGAGAGACTATGATGTCGGACTGATGATGGCCAGCTTGATTATCATAAAATATGCTGGCCATTGTAACTTTAAGGTATATCATTGCCTGTTGTTAGCTTGTTTTGTTTATAATTTATGTTTCCATAATATTTTCCAATTTCAAGTTCAGTCTTGGGACAGAGTGACAATTTTATTAATTTTATGTTTTTAGTTGTTCCCAATATTTTCTACTATCCCCTAGGTATGTAATAGTATATTATGTACCTAGGTTGAGAAGTAAGCTATTATTTACCGAGCATTTTTATATCCTGAGGGGCGTAGCGCCGAAGGATATAATGTGCGAGGTTAATAATGGCCTTCTCAACCGAGGTATATATAGAATTTTTTTTACTACTAACACTGATATATTACCATATTTGATTCGATTTGAGTTTTATATTAGTCATTTTCTACTTATTTTTCAAATAGTTCGAAATATCAGGTAGCCTGGAAGTTCAGTTGTCTAACTGACAGATATCGTAACTATCTCCTGACAGCTCCATACATACAAAGTACCTTCTTTCGATCTAAATTTTGACAAAATCGCATTATTAATAAGAATATTATGGGGAATCATGAAAAGTGAGTCATACTGTATATAATTTTTTTACTAATAGCACTGATACAATCCTTATCATTATTTGAATTGATTAGATTTTGAAATTAATCATTTCCTACTCATTTTTCAAATAATCCGAAATGACAACTAGTTGTCAAACTAACAAGTTTGACATTTTGGCATTTTCCGTTTCCGTTTCATTATTGACCTAGGTTTTTTTTAATATTATTATTTACCTAGGGTGAGATATGTTACTTCTCATTTGAGGAATGGAGTAAATAATGGTGATTTATCATGTTAGTAGTAAAAAAAAGATTTAAAACTATAGTTACGTTATCTGGTGCCTTGTATATCTTCGTGAGGTCACTAAACTAGCACTTGTGCTGGGGCCAGAGCCGAAGCGGCTCTATTTTTTTCAAAAATCTTACAAATGAACTAGAATAAAAGGCAAAAATTTGTAAGATAAACTCGTGAGAAATGAGACAAGATGAAACAAGAAGAGGCGCCTTGTTTTAACGACATCACTAAAGAACGAACAATCCAAGAAAAGGAGAGAAAATGGAAGTACTAAAAACTAAATATGAACTCGAAATTAATTGTATAAGATCTCTATAGAAAAATAATTTAGTCATATCTCAAACAACACCAATTCCTAGCGAGTCAACTACGGTTCGAATAGTGGAAGCCGTAATGCTTCACGATTACAATGCTATTTCGATATTGTAATATCGAATGTAAAAAATATTAATTGGGTCTTCTTGATATTTTGCAAAACCCTACAACTTATTGCGATATAATTTTAGGAATTGACATATTCAAAATTTTCTTCGATTTTAAACACACAATATTAAACGCTTTGGCCGTAACTTGTACGCCACATGGCCTTAATTAGTAGGTGCCCTATTTCCACAGAAAAGTTAAAGAAATCGAACACGCCCTAAGATCGACCTTTCCGATAAGTTTATCCTAGCGGCCGATAATAAAATCCCGTGACAAAGTTCCTGCCAACACGGTCAGATCACGCTTTGTTAGAGATTTTTCAGAGCGAGAATGTCCTATTTATCTGTTTTTCCACGATAAGCTATTGTATCCTATTTCCGACGGATCATCCACTTGCACGGGCTAATTTTATGCAGGAAATACAGATGTACACTGTCGCAGATGGAGAATTATTCAAAAGACCTAGCCGTAAATAATTTATTTGGTTTTTAAGCAATTTTTGCTGTAAAAATAATTGGAAACAATAATGTGAAATATATATTTGGAAAGAATTTGCAATGTACTGTTTGATATATACAGGGTGGAACAAACTTGACCCTTGGGCCCTCCCAAAAGGTAGGAGATATAGTAAACTTTAAAATGCAGCACAATCGCGTAATTTTGGGATTGTTTATTTGGCATCTAGAAATTTATAAAATTCCGACTTCTCGATGAGACATCATTATAAGAACGTTCTAATTGATTTTTATTTTGAGATAATGAAAGTACATTTAATACCTTTATTATCGTTTTTGCTACTATATAAGATGCGTTTCTTATCTACTATCAACTTCATTATCTTCAAATACGGACCTGGGTCTCTATATTAAAAAAATAACAGATTTGTCCAAAAATACGCAATTTGGCCATAGTTTAAAGTTTGATAAATCTCTTACCATTTATGAAAAGCAAATTTGCTCCAACCCGCACCTGCACCACAAATCTACCGCCACTGATTTTATGAGTTTTGTGTATTAATAAAATATTACTAAATGTTTGTTTTTAAGGTCCTAATTAATGATTATTTAAATTAACTATTATAAAAGCTTATTTTCAGACTTACTTGAAACACTTATTATATTAGGAAGCTTAGAAAATTTGTTACTGTTATAAAAAGTCCACCAAAGAATTGTTTTACTTCAACTGGGTATTTATATTTTTGTTTTGTACCGATTTTTCTCATTTCTAGTACTACAGGGTCAGAGGTAAACTAATAAACCGTGAAATATATCTTCTATGTTTTGAACCGTAGAAAATTGTTTTCAATGCAATCATCTATATATTTTAATATCTTTGTTGCCCGGTACGTAAAGAAAGTGATATTGGGGCAATGAATTAGAATTTTGTGAACTGTAGTTAGAATTTAAACCATTCAGTCCCATGCGTATTTCCATTTTACTGATTGTTAGTTTGTACTTGTTTTGGTTAGATTTGATTAGTGTGAGATTTAGTTTGGAAGAGCTCAATTAAAGCGCACGAAACTCTTTTTCCATTTGGTAGACAAATGCTATTGGATTAGTAGAAACTAAGAAAATGAAGATATATAGTTTATCCGGATTTTGAGTCTCTCTTTATGTGAGGATGTCGCTTGTTATTAGAAATAGAAAGCTTATTAAAGCCGAAAATTTTTCGGGAACTTAATGCAGAATTTAAATGTGCATTTAAATTTGGCGTAAGTTGTTTCGTTGGCAGATTTCGCTTTTTCATTTTTATCTTGTACTGTATTAAGAGACATTTTAGAGATGTACTTTTCACACTAATATTTTGCTCCGATTGGCCTTTTCGACTAACCAACTCAAACTTTGAGTTTTCTTATGGCGGCCATCTGGGATTGCGATTCGATTCTCCATGAATTTTCAGCGACATGGCACTAACCAACAAAATATTGAACAATTACCTGCTCTAAAAATGTTACTTTTTCGAAGATATATATTGTGCACCACTATCTATATTAAAAGTTTCTTATTTTTCCATCATTTTGTATTTAGAATAATTATATCCGGGAAGATATCCGCAAGACAAGATATACGTCAGATAAATTGTCACCAATCTCATGCTTTATGGGGCATTTGAACAATCAAAGGAACATTATCTTACGAATAACGAAGTAATTTTGTGTGTTGAAAAGAAGTGTAATGGATAAGAAAAGAAAAATGTCCATTGTTGCATGTGCTGGCATGGTTCTTTCTGTCAACAAAGATCGGAAAATAAAGCGATGCATGTGACAGAGAAGCTGGATAGCTGAGAGAGAATAGTATATTATTTTATATGGAGGAAAAGTAATACTTTTCATGGCGCGCTCGTGTTTAACAGCCGAACGGAGTGAGGCTAGTAATAGAGAGCAAGCCATGAAAAGTAACTTTTCCTCCAAATAAAATATGCTGTTTTTTCTTCAAATGTCGACAAATTAATGCAAAACGTCTCTTTTTAATAGTAATAATAATTATTATTAAAGATAAGTGGGTTCGCAAGGCGGCTTAGACCGGTGCGGTGTCGGTGAATAGGCTCAGTTTGTTGATATAGTAATGTCACATAAAGCTGTCAGTGGACACTGTCAACAATAATTATTTTTTTAAAATCGCGTCTTCGATTGCGTTTTAGTTCCGTATTGATAAGCAGTTATTGAATAAGTTCGATCAAATAATAACCAATTTGTTCCTAAATTAGTGATTTTTAGAAATGCAGTCACAAATTGAGTGATAAATACAAATCTTAGTTTAATAACTCTTGAGTTGTTGGCGCTTATTTTGATGTTTGTTTGTATTGTATCTATGTTGATATGACAACACTTTTACCTCCGCCGGCGGAAAAGTGAAAAGTAAAGCTCCGGCGGAGGAAAAACGAAACTTCACTGCCGCCTACACAGTCGAGTAATGATGGATTTACTGACGTTTGAAGAAAAAAATATTTTCACATGTAGCTTTTGCGAGAATTGAGAGATAATAATCCAGATGGTTTTCAAAAATACCGAAGGATGGATGATGACACCTTTGATGAGCTTTTGAATTTAATGAAACGATATCAAATAAGACACTGCAATGTGAAGGCTAAAAAATGGTTGGCTGCCACTCTTCTTTTTCTTGGTCCTGGTCGTAGTTATGAAGATCTCAAATTTATCACAGGACTATCCGATCAAGCTTATGGACGTAACATACCCGAAATCCGCAAAGCCGTGCACGAAATATTGACGAATAATTATTTTCTTGGTACTGGTCGTAGTTATGAAGAACTCAAATTTATCACAGAAATATCTGCTCAAGTTCAAGGCTGAATTATATCCGAAGACCTGCAAAGCAGTGCACGAAATATTGAAGAATGATTATTTAAAATTAAGCTATTTATTATATTTACTTCGTTCTACATTTCAAAATAATTTGCAAAATTTGATATCAGGATTTAACATTTTGTGGTTGGTCATGATCAGTATTAGCAGATGATGGTGTAGCCTGTAAATGAAGGTGTTATAGATGATGATAAGCTTGTTAAAGAAAGATTTTTTACTTCATGATTTGTGGCTGATGGTCACAAATGATAATGCCTTGGCTTAACTTATTTAGAACGGCTTTATGTAATACTTTGGTTATTACGGTCTCGACACATATCTTTTGAGTTTCATTGAACTTGGTTCGAGACAACAAATTTTGCATAAGTTGCTCTATCTGATTCCTCGTCACATTTTACTAATGCGTCAACACAATTATTCTTCATAAATATTTGCTGCTGAAGCTCATGAGGAGTCACCTCTCTCCTGAATCTTTTCACACTTGAAAACCCTTAATAAAATAATTGGCTATTTTTTAAAAACATCCCCATCTCTTGTCGCCAAAAAAATAACAATACCTATTGTTTGGTTATGTGATTTACGAAAAATAAGCATCTTAATATGTATTTGCTTTCAGACACTATCATGCAGAAAATACTAGAAAAGCGTTGTTAATGCTTCAAATTAAGATGGCAAGTACCTAATTGTGGAGAGGCCATCCATGGCATCTATATTCGCCTACATACACCACCATATACAGGCGCATTGTAAATAGATAACAAAACATGATTTTTTTTCATATGAGCTTGGAAGAGTCCGGAAATGCATAGTATTCAAGATACACGCACTTTTTTTTAATCAGTTTTTTTTTAATATCTTAAATATCATTTTACTTATTTTGTTGAAACAATAGTTTTTTATTAATACCTTAAATGAGTGGCTCAGAACCAGAGGTACCTATCCAACAATTTAGTCGTTTTGAGATAATAGGAAAGTTATTTGGTTTCAGAAAATTAACGAATACATAAAAATACGCATTCTTGCGTTCATGCGAAATAAAAAAATATATAAAATTTGGTTATAATTAAGCACAAAATATTTAGCAAAAAATTAAATTTTAAAATGGAAAAAGGTATAAGCGCTTTTGGCTAGAACAACAACAAAAATTACCACAGTAGCAAAAGAAAAATTTTAAAATAACATGAAAAAAAAATAAAAACAGGAAATTTGAACTACTCAATTGCTCCATCTTCAGGATCCTCATTCTCTGTATCTGCAAGTCCCGTATCGATTTCACTATTGGTTTCCAATTTTTTATAAAAATTGTAGCAAAGAGGTGGTACATACTTTATTAAAGCAATTAAATGTTTCTTTTTCTCCTCTGTTATGCTTTTACCGGAAGGGAACAATAAATCTAATTCGATATAGGAATTCAGGGAAGGGCGGCCACGTACGGTTTTCTTTAGGTCCAATTCCGAAAAGTAAGATTCGTTGTTATAGTTGTATTTAAAATGCATCTTCCTGGACTCGCACTGCCTTAGTTGAATCCAAGACATCTTAAGCCATTCTACTTTTTCACCTTGCGCAGTTTTCTTTCTATTCACTATATCGTTTTCGAGTTTTTTTTTGTTCTAAAAAAATCTTTGTTCGTCATTTTATGAATACAAAACTTAGGCTTTTTCTTCTTGACATTCTCTACAACAGATACCCAATCCTCCGGAACAAATATGTTGTCATGATATTTTTTTTTCTTCATCTATCACCCCAAAATTCTGATCACACGTTGAAAAGCTATAGCCAGACACAAAAAAATTTAAATTTATTTGTTTGATGCTTCTTCATTGCATTTCATTGAGGAGGCCTAAGACTACTTTGATTGTCGCTGTACAAATTGATAACCTTGTCTGGAGTTTCTGGTAAAAAAGAAATGTATTTAATTAAACATGAGACAATTTCTTGAGCTCCACGGGCAGCAATACTCTCATCTCATATAAGCATGTGTCGGATATTGCCCACTTCGTCATAGATGCATAGGGTTAGCACCCACATTTGCCTCTTGTAATATGCTACAGACGTTGTCAGTATGGATTTCCTCCTTTTTTAATTCCTTGATTGCTCCAGCTTTTTTTTTGATGTAAAGATCTTTCTATTTCTTTCTTCTCTCTTTCTTCGCCTTGTGGACGGGCCCTCAGAAGTACATTGAATTGGTCACATTTTTGACATGTATCCTTTTGGGGTTTGTGAAATGACAAATTGAATGAATGATTGAATATGTCTCGAAAGACCAAAAGGGACAATGTTTTTCTGTTATCGAGTTCGCAGCACCTTTTATATTCATTGTACATCAGTGTCATGTTTAAGTTTGGAGGTAAATATTTTTTGTCTGTGTGATGTCAACAATAGTGTGATTCGTATGAGGGAAATTTTTTGATAAATTCTTTTAAGAAACTTTGATCTTCAATACTGCTTTTATTATAAGGTGTATGCCTCCCTCTTTTGTCAGCTACGGGAGTTCCCGTCGTTTGTTTTCTTTTCAAGGCTTTAGTAATCTTACCATCACATACATCTAACACATTTTAAAAACATTCTTTGCATACTCTGTGATCATTTCCGTTTTTATCTTGTTCGTGTCTTTTGTCGCATGGAATTTTCATTTTTGGTAAATTTTCTCTTAAAAGTTTCAACTACAATCTGTCCAGATAGAAAAGCATCTTTACTTGTCCAATCCAAAGAATAAAAATAGCGGAAGATTTGCGTTTGTCGGTTTTCATTATTTTTTTCTGAACACTGCAGTTTACAGGTCCTGCAGCATTTTCCGAAATTACACGCTTTTCTTCGGACCACCTTGCCTTTGCCTGACAGATGTTCTTCTCTGGTCATAACATTTAGCTTTCTTATGTTCTTTTTATACATTACAGGATGTGTCTTTCGTTTTCGGGTTTTGGGCGATCGGGGCTCATTTTCATTGTCTGAAACAACCAACACTAGGTAACTAAATTTGTAGTTATTTATTTAAGAACACATACTTATAAACATGATTATATTGTTGGTTACCAAGCAACAAAATATTTTAAATTCAAAGAGCCAAAGGTGCCTATGCAACACTTGTTGACAAAGCCTGTTTACAAGAAAATAGCTGAGAAAATCAAACTATTTTATACACAATATTAAAAACTACTTACTCGGTGTTTCACTCCCACTTTCATTGGGACTATATTCTTCTTCTTCATGAAAATCACTAAGAGAACTCGTATCACTAATTAAGGCTAAATGAGTCCCTCATTTTAACAGATAGCCCTACCAGATTTGAACAAAACTGGTAAAAGGATATTTGAGATATTAATAAAAATAACCTACTCTTTTTTAAGTTTGACAGTCTGTATCTAGGAAACTATGCGTTTCCGGACCCAGGTTCTTATGAACATTTTTATATTGTATTCTTATATAGAATCGCTCCTGAAATTATTCGAACGCATTTCCGTGCACCCTGTATAGCATTTCCAATTGTGAATGCTGATTATAAGTTCTTGTATTTTTTATGGTAGTGGCACACACACTAAAGGGAGATCCTATGGCGCTCGACGAGCGGTGGGCATGAGAAGATTTTGATTGACGCGGTTCTTGAATAGTTACTTGTAGGTTGTAATTAGCGGGAAACAGATTTCCTGGGAGAGAGTTCCACAGCGATGCAGTGCGCCAGAAAAGGAGTTCTTGTAAAGCGATGTTCTAGGTGTTTATAGTAGTACGACGAGGCATTATAAGATCCTTTACACAAATAGTGCACTATATAAAAATCGGCCTTTCCCATTGGTCGATCCGCATGGCCCTCCGCTCGCTTCGCTCGCTACGGGGGCTCAAGGAAAGGAAACTAACCAGGTGCTAACCCAATCTAACCCAAGACATACCCAAAATCAAGAAAAAAAGCTGTTTAGAAACATAATCTTAAAAAAAAAAATAAAAAAAAGCAACGGGGTTCGAACCCGCGTTTTCCAGGTGAGACCCAACGATCTAAACCTCCACACCACAAGAGCTCTCGATAGAAATCGATTGCATCACGCAGACATCTCGTAATACGAGATGGATCGACCAATAGGAGAGGTCGATTTTTACATAGTGCACTATTTGTGTAAAGGATCTTTAAATGCTACGACGAGTTGGTGCGCTCTTGCCGTATGTCGTGTCTGTCTGACAGGCGCTATCAGGGGCGGGATGAGGCGAACTAAATCCTGCGAACATCTGTCGTGAAAGTATCTGTAAAACAAGGAAATCTCGGCCACATGTCTGTGGTGTTCTAGACTATCCAGCTTCCGGGTCAACTCCGGGTCGCCGACGAGACGCACAGCTGCCTTCTGAATGGAATCCAGCAGCTTTAGGGTCTGCTTTGGTGCGGTGCCTTAGATGTGTAAGCAATATTTTAAGCACGGTCCTATTTGCGCTTTGTAGAGCAAGAGCAACTGCTGCTGTGTATACAGTTTTCTTTTTGTTGCGAAATAGTGCACCAAGCTTATGGGAGGAAGATATTGCGATGTGAGCAACGTGGTCATGCCACGACATATTGATGTTGACCGAGACACCCAGCAATCCGATTGATGACGATGAGGGAATGGTCGATCCTGCCATAATGATGTCAGGGCTCGCCGTATTGGCCCTGTTGGTAAACGTGGCTGCTTGGGTCTCTGCTGCATTGAACTGGACCAAATCTCTGTCTACCCAAGTGCGAACTTTCTGCAGGTCTTGATTAATTGCTGTAATCTGCTTCTGTCTCAGTCGCTGGAAAAGGTATATCTGATCTAAAGTGGGAGACAAGGGTACTGCCATCTGCAAAACTGTAAACAGGATTAGTTCGGCCAGCAGGTCATTCATATAGATGAGCGACAGAGTTCGTGAAAGTATTGCGCCCTGAGGCACGCCCGCGTTAATGGTGTATGTATGAAGAATCGGATGACTGTCGTACAATGGGGGGTTGGAATATAGATGTTTTACAGATATATAATGACAGACGGACTTAATTTGCCTAATATAGTGGAACATAAAGAATATTTAACTTATCACGTAGAAGAAATGTTGAAAACGTTTTCAGCTCGATTTCAGCCAGATTTGGAATTTTGTATGTACATATACACGTAGGCACTGATAAAACTTGTTTCCTAAACCACGCTTTTACACGAAAAGCGTGGTTTAGGCATCGGCCTTTAATTTTATTATCTATATTTTTTAAAATAATGTGACTTTTAACTTTTTAATTGTGATTTGACCATTGTCGGTTGATGTTGTTTGTTTCTCTTTGTTGATATGCTCTTCAGGTCCAAATGACAAATAACACTGATGATAGCCTAGGCAGAAAGCGCTCTGTTATGCTTCTATGAGAAATCATTTAAATAAAATGCAAAATAGAACTGCAAACATACCTCTTCATAGATTTATTGAGCCTTCACTAATATATTTGCCTATTTCAGTGCTATAATTCTATGATTCTGAGTTGGAATCCATGAATGACGGTTCCTCATACTAACGAAACTCTCTATAGGTGTGTGAGCTCCTCGGGTAAACATTAATAAACCGAAATGTTACAGACTTGGCATGACTTAATCTTCACTAGAAGCACTACTTCTCTTAAAATTTTCAAATTTTTTTCATCCCTTGTCAAAAGAAGCCCCGCATTTATTGACTTTTCTTGGGAAGAAGGTTAGATCGGCATTTGTGTCCACATTATGTTAAAACTGTACAATCTCACCATATCCTTTGCTTTTTAAATTTCTGTTAACCTAGTTTTTTATTTTATTTCCCATAAAAATGGATGAGACCTATAGATCTCTACAAATTCTGTCAAGAACAGTAAATGTTAAAACCATTTTTGCTATTGAGTTTAGTTCTTCCTACCTGTCTTAACCATTTCACGAATTCGGTCGTCAGTTCATCCTTCATCTTCCGATGGTCGATTTTCTGCATCTAAGGGAATTCTACCTAGATTTTCCTTGGCTCAACGTCTGATTTGGCACTGATGACACGTCAGTTTGCTGCTAAGAGATTACACAAGTAATCTCATCAGGAATGGAAGCATACATTCCAAATTCCATATCAAGTTACCGTCAAAAAAAGAGCCCTGGTTCGACAGAAGATGCGAAGAAGCTGTAGGTAGGAAACAGCATGCCTACAATTACTGGTTGCAAAATCAGACCGCTGAAAATCTCAATTATATTGTAGAAGCGAGAAACGAATGCAAACGTGTGATTGACGAAACTAAGGACAAACACAATAAAACGATCAGGAAACTTTTGCAATGCCCCAGTGGCTCCAGGAATTTCTGATCGGTAGCAAAAGCAATAAGTAATAAATTTACAAACACGTCTCTCTCACCTTTGGCAGATGAACGTTGCATCACAGCGACAACAGCCAAGGAAAAAGCAAAAAATGCTCGCCAAATTGTTTTCATCGCAGTCTACCTTGGGCGTCCCCCAAGGCAAGGCTCCCCCACCACATCGAACATCAACACTACCATGGCAGAAGTCTAGTTTCATCACCGTGATATTCGTGAAATCCATAATGAACTAGATACGCAAAATGCATCAGGACCGGACGAAATATCTGCGATCGTGTTAAAGAACTGCGCCAACGAACTAACACCCGTTTTTTACAGAATTTTTCTTTGTCTTACCGAAAAGGGATTTACCCATCTTCTTGGAAAGTCGCTCGAGTGCAATCTGTTCCAAAAAAGGCAAGAAAACTACGCCCTAATTATTGCTTCCCCTAATCTCCAAAGTCAATGGAACGTGTAGTCAATCAGCAAGTACCTCGAGAACAACAAAATAATCAGCGATAATTAATACGGCTTTCACAAAGAGAGATCGACGGGAGATATATTGGCCTGTGTCACTAATATATGGAGTGGGGCAAATGAGAAGTACGGAGAGTCTGGAGTGATTGCGTTGGATATTTCGAGGGCATTCGACAGAGTTTGGCATGACAGATTGCTCAACAAACTGCCATCGTTCGGACTGCCAGCCTCTCTCTGCAGCTAGCTTGCCAGGACACATTTCAGAGACATTCATTTTAAACGCGGGTGCACCTCAGGGCACAATACTTTTACCAACTCTGTTCCTTATCTATATTAATGACCTGCTGACCGAAACGAATAATCCTGTTTACAGTTTTGCAAATGACAGTACCCTTCTCTCCTAATTTAAATAAGAAAAACCGTTACCGGCGACTGAGACTTATCACAGCAGACTGGAGCAGATAACAGCAACTAATCAAGACCTGGAGTAAGTTCAAATTTGGAGTGACAGAAATTTGATCCAGTTCAATGCAGCAAAGCAGTCAGGTTTACCAAGAGGAGCAATACGGCGGACCATTTCTTCATCCTCGGCAATTGGACTACTCTGTGTCTCGGTCAGAGCAATATGTCCTAGCATGAACACGATGCTAATATCTTAAAGTCAGCCTCCCAGAAGCTTGGTGCGCTATTTCGCACCAAAAACTGTATACACTGCAGCCGTTGTTCTTGCTCTACAAAGTGCAAATAAGACCGTGCTTAGAATAATGTTAACATATCTGGGGTGTCGCAACAAAGCACAACCTAAAGCTGCTGGATCTATATCACTTCTTTATTGTATGTATACAGAATGGCTCGAATTCGAGTCCTTGTATGGGTATCTCTAAAACCGTATGAGGTACAGTGTCGGCCAAATTAGGGCAAAAGCCCTAATTTTAGAATTCCGAGTATTTTTGGAGATATCCGGTAAAAACCAAATTTTGAAAAATTGTTTATTTTTTACCTGAGTTTATTTTAAAGCGGATTTCGAAATCAATTGCACGTTTTGCATTGCCACTGTTTCCGCTCTATTTAACGGTGGTGTCCAGTTTCGAATCCGACGTTTCAGTTTCAAGGGATCATCGTCAACTTTCTCTTTTTAAACAAGAACTTTTTTGTAGCGTTTTTGAGATTGAATTGACGTTTTTAATATGTGAATGCGTTTTTATTTTTTTAATCCTTTTTATAATTCTTATTTATTTTTTAAAATTTTTTATTTTATTTTGCTTTGGCGTAATTTTAAATAGCTAAATATTATTTTGAAATTTTTATATTCTAACATATTTTCAACTTTTAACCAACAAACAAAAATTATCTCACACAGAACAACATGAGCAATTCATAATAGTACTAAGTCATACCGTACTTAGATGGAACAAAAGCTTTATATTCTATATAAAGTATATTTCTTCTGTGTTAAGTCGCAAAGTGGGACCTTTATTTTTATTAAAAATAAAAATTTGTAAAATCAAATAAACAAGTTCGTTTATTTTTACGAGAATATGGTCCTGAACCCTAACAAGTGACTCAGTGCAAAGATAAAATATTTTCAAATTTAACCAACAACTCCAACAAGGAAAAATATTTAATGTAGAATATCAACAATTCATAATAATACTGCATGAGAGTATCATTAGATGTAAAAACACCCTTCGAAATTTTGATTATAAATTAAAAACATAATAAAAAAGTTATAAATATTTAAAAGTAATTCTCGCTATGAATACGCGAAGGCACGTGAAAGATGGAATTAAAATGCATCAGAAAGAAACGTACTGCATGTTAAAATCTAGATATTCGAGCTAGGGCAGGAAATTTAGGAATAATATCTGGCGTTACAGATAAGATCGTATCCAATAAATAATTAAGACAATATTTACCCCCCAAGTAAAATAAATAATTTAAAAAAAAATTTAAATTAAATTTAAAAAATAGAATACAAAAAAATAAAAACACCTATTCATATTAAAAACGCCAAATCTCAAAAACGCAAAAAAAACTTAATATTTAAAAAAATAAAGTTAACGATGACCCATTGAAGACCAAACGTCGCATTCAAAACTGAATACCACCATTGGATAGGGCAGAAAAAGTTGCAATGCAAAAATGCAATTCAATTTGAAATCCGTTTTTAAATACATCCAGGAAGGAAATAAAACGATTTTTCAAAATGTCTATTTTTTCGGGATATCTCCGGAATTACTCGGAAATTTAAACGGAAATTATTAGGCACCTAAATGCGCAGCTTAGTCCTAATCTGACCGACACTGTATCTCGTACGGTTTTCTAGAGTCCCATACATAGACCCGAATTCCAGCCATCCCGTACAGAAATAAAAAAAATATTTTGTTAAACTGCTTCTTGATCACAATATAATTTCTAGTGATCAACAAATGCATCGGTATTATTTTAAAGTGTTAAAATTGTAACCATGCTCACAAAAATCTAACTAAAAATCTGAATTCTTCAGGTATTATCGAAAAGTTAGCAACGTACGTATCTAAGGCCGTGCTTTCTATCACTAGACTATAAAGTTTTTAAGTTGTTCATCAAAACTTAAATTGTTTCGCACTTTAAAGTTTTCTTCTGCAGAGATGAAAGTTAAAATAACTTTAAGAGCTACGAAGGCTGAGAAAAGTAAAACAAGTCTAGTTCCAGTAGTGTAGAATAAACCAAATAAGTATATCGAAACATAAGAAAGGTTTATAACTACAAAATTATTTCCATACAAAATGTTGGTTAAATCTTTATGTGAAACGACTCTTAATACTCAGAACGGGGTTAATATTAGCTCATACCTTTATTTTATTACCAAATAATATTTGAGTGTTGTTAAGCAAATAGGCAGTAAAACTTAAAATTACGGGTAGTGTTCTATTGAAGTTGCAACACAGTCGAATTTAAAACTTAAACTTTGCAGCTTTCAAATTAAAACTGAGCTAATTATGTAGGGAACTTCCTAATTGCCAAAATATTATATTCTCTCTTTCGTCGAAATCTTAATTGGAATTCAATCTGTTATGACGAAATAATGTAGCTTTCGTTGCGCTAAAAAGTTTACTTAAATAGCCAAACTTTCCAGAGTTTGTTAAGAGAAATTATTGTAATTTTGCTATCGAATAAGAAATACTTGAAGCGCATGTGCAAATTGTACTAGTGTTTTTGGAAATGCTGTACATAAAAGCATTTTTGTATTGGTTGAAGAATTTATTATTTATACACTGTGTCCATTTAAAGTAATTGATTTATATCGCGGCAACTATTAAAAATAAAAAATAGTGTACCTACCCTCCCTTGTTGTCAGGGAGCTACATTTTTATTGGAAACAGAAACGTAACTTTTGGTCGCGAAGTTGGTTCCTCGATTTGCTACCTCTTCAACTTTGAAAGTCGCTTTAGATAGAAACCGTTTATCTCTCTAAATTAAAGAATAGTTCACAATAAATTTGGAAAAAACAAACACTGCTATAGACAAAAGTAATGTGGTTGAAATACTTTTATGTACAGGGCCATTTATGGATTTCCTGATATTTATCGAAAAACCCGTGAAATAGCCGTCTTGAATATTTTTTCAGGTAGAACCTGAATTTCATTGGTACGTGAACCAAATTACGCTACTTCGTGAAATTGGTAAAATGATTGCATTAAAGAGTTAATTTAGGGTAGTTAGAGAAAAAAGCAATACGCTTAAAAAAACTATAGGCTTTAAGTGGAAGAAATCCAACAACAGAAAATATTTAAATCACTTACCAGAAGTTGCACATAAATGAACCAACTTTTTAAGTACATTGAAATTAATAATGTAGGTCCAGAAGGTTTTATTTACTTCAGTTTTCATGGACGAGGCGCGGGATCATCTCGTAATAACTGGCAAGATGAGACTAAATTTTCAATTTTCATGATTTGGGTGCTATGACTCTTTAATGTCCATTCTGCGAGGTGCGTAAAATTTCACTGCGAAGCAATATGAATCTATGTAGGAATGCAATATGTTAATTAGCTGATTTTAAGGATGGAAAACAGGTGATAAGGCTCATATTTCTTGGCTGTGAATTTCTAGGGAAATTTAACCTCTACATTCATTTGGATTTTATCATCATGCAAGTAACGCAACAAAAGATTTTCAAAGCCAATTTTCTCATAGCGATACAAATTAACAGTCTTTTTTACGTAGAAAAACCCAGATTTTCAGATTTTAAAAGATAAGACTTTAAAAGTGAACCCATAAAAATGTTATGACAGTTTAGTTATGTTTACCACCTCAAATACCACGCCTCTGATTAAAATTTGAATTTTTTAATTTGAGAAACATAATACGCATGCTAAAATTACCCTAATACCAAAATTTTAAAGGCATAGATGTAACCGTTGCTGAAATATGGACTAAAAACCATCTTCAGGAGGAAACCTGTTAAGAGCTGACACCACCATTTTAATAGTTCTGAATGGCATTATTACATTTTTTGATTTTGTTTCTCTTCTCAAGTTACCATCTTAAAAAAGTGACAAAGGGTATGGCGATAATTAAGATTTGAAACAATGTTTTTTGAACAATTTTTTCCCCTAAAAAGTCGGATAAGGTTAAAGTCTACATATTATGTATTGTTTACTTTGATGCTACTGCACAAGAAAGTACAATTTTCATATTTTCCATTCTTTTGCATTGACTATCAGTGAATTATTTTCCAATATGATTCTTAAAAAGGACTTCATCAATTTTCCGAACTTATTGCAAATAGTGATGAGCGAGACTGGTCTTGATCCTGCGATCTTGGTCTTGGTCTTGCAAAAAAGGATGACCAAGACCAAGAACAAGACCACCTCCAGGTCTGCAAGACCAAGACCGAGCAGGGCACGACTTATGCAAGAGCAAGACCTAGTATTGCAAGACTTAGGCAAGACCTAGTATTCAAGACCTAGCATGCAAGAGCCTTGCGGTCTTGCGTGTTTTTTTTTGCAATTTTTATTGTTGACATATTGCCCGTAATTCTGGGATCGAAGTTGTAAACACTACACGAACAAACAAAATAATAAATGACATTAAAATATGTAAACAAACAAACAGCAGTGGTAAATTAAGCATTTAAATTACGTACAGCGCCTCCATGTATTCGCTCACGGAATACAATCACTTTTCGATCAAAAACCGCTTGATTTTATTTTTAATTTGTAGTTGCGTTATCAGCATATAAGAGGCACCTACCTACTTGGAAATACTGCAGCGCTAAAGTCGATAATCTCAATGATAAACAATAATGCTCCAAGGTTTGACCCGTGGGGTACGCCGGATATAGC
This sequence comes from Pissodes strobi, assembly GCA_016904865.1. NCBI lineage: Eukaryota > Metazoa > Arthropoda > Insecta > Coleoptera > Curculionidae > Pissodes > Pissodes strobi. Next base: position 745,380 of record MU181983.1, read on the forward strand.
AATCTTCATGTTTGATAGGTCACCGTAAAGCACGATCGACAGCTGGTTTTCGATTTTGCAAGTAGGATTGTAAAAATGATAGGTTATTCCACTAATTTCATAGTAATGCAATTTATCCAATAAGATCGAGTGACTCACACAGTCGAGGGCCTTCAATAGATCGCATAATGTTGCACCCCGCAGCTCGCCTGCATCCAAGCCTCCGACTATGTCTTTCACTACTTCCAGGAGTACATCAATTGTCAAGCGTCCGCTTCTAAAGCCATGTTGTCTGTTGACTAAAATATTGTTTTATTCAAAATGTGACACAAGCTTATGTTTTAAAATAGATTTGATAACTTTTCCAAATAAAGGAAAGACAATTATCTGCTTGACTAGGATCGTCATTTTTGAAAATTGAGAACATCTTTGCGATTTTAGAAGAATCCAGAAAATTACCGTCAGTAAAGCATTTTCGTTGTAAGTATGGTAAGATATTTTGGTGTTAATATTGTATAGGTATAACAATTTGCATTTTTTAAAGCTTTAATTGCCGCGTCAACCTCATGTGTGACCACAGGAGACAGATTAAAAGAAGATGCTGGACGAGACATTTTGTTGAGAAATCCAGAGTGTTAGATACTGGATATTGGTAATGAATTGTTGATGGTGCTAGAAATGGTACAGAAAAGCTTGTGGAAGTCGGTAATGTTAATATTACAATCCACGTTAACTTCTATTATTTGGATTGCTGCTTTATTAACTTCCAGGTGTCTTTGTCTTTTTTATTAGGTAATCCCTATAAGAGGCGGACTATTATTAATTTATTTTCTCTCTTTATTTTTAAATAAATTAAAGGCATTATAATCATGAGAAGATTTAGTTTCGACCCCGACAGTTTTCATAGCTGGTGTTAATATTCTTATCCAAAGTAACATTGACGTTTTTTATCATGTCCATGACCGTACAGTGAGTAAAAATGTACCTGTTGTTTAGCCACCAGTAATTTATTGCAAAGAATATATAGGGAACATACAAGAACTGCAAACTAGGCATTTTGCTCAAGGAAACGTACCTTAACAAATGTAATTAAATACTTAGTGATCAAAAATAATACCAACTCATGCAGGGTTTACAGAATTAAAAATATAAGTTGATTCACTCCGCGCCATCGTCAAATTCCACTCCGCCATTCCCCGCCTGCCCAGTAGACTGGTGCCAGTCTACAGTGGCGGGCTAGGTGATTTAAGTTTATTTTAAATTTGTTTACGGTCCGACGTATATGGTGAGATTTAAAAAATTGCGGTTTGTTTTTGTGGATTTCTGGTAAAATGTCTAGTCGAAATATTTCTTCAGTAGTTGATTGTGAAAGACGAATGGCAGACAATATATCGCTCTTTAGGTGCCCAAAAGGATACCTACCCTTTTGGGTATAAGTTTATTTATTATAAGCTTTTATGTAACTTCACTTGTATGTTTGGGTCATGTAGGGGGTTTTCAGCCGAAATTGGAGAGAATTAACAAAAATAAATGACAAATAAAAATGTTCTCTCATGGGCGTATAATTATCATTGCAAAATACATTATAAATATGTCTACATAAAAATGTGTACAATAAAATAGAATTAAATTTGAAACATTAAGTTACTTAACATAAGAGAGAAGAAAAGCTAAACTTTATGACCGCCGAAGAAATGGTGAACACCAAGATGACATACCTGCAACAATAGAGAAAAATCGTGTGAGCAACGAATTTACCAAACAGAAAAATGTAGCAATAAATAAACATGTTAGCACGGCAGAAGCATTGAAATAATAATCTCTTATGCAAGTTATAAAATAAATAAATCTTTATGATCAGTTTAGCTAAATAAAATAATAAAGAAAAGGGATCATAAAGATCCATCAGATCACATAGTCCTTCCAGGTCACATAGACCTCCATGTCACAAAGACCTCCATGTCACATAGACCTCCCAGGTCACATGGACCTCCAGGTCACATAGACCTTCCTCAGGTCACATAGATCTCCGGGTCACATAGACTTCCCAGGTCACATAGACCTTCCCCCAAGTCACATATACCTCCCCAGTCAAATAAGTTTTAGTACTCAATGTGTTTTCAGTGAGAATAGTGCCAATAAAATTAAGTAAATAATACATTTGTCAGTGAGAAAGAAACTCACCTCTATCCAAATATAGGTCTACACAAAACACCACTAACACAATAATGAAAAGAGTTTTGCAAATTCTTCTAGGAGCTGTATACATTCATATGCTGTTCCATCAACTGGGTTACCAGCTAAAAAAGGTAACTTTTAGTCAGATTTTGTGCATTTTCAAAATAATGTAAGATGGGTGCAAATATAAGTTTATCTAAAAGTCTATTACTTAAAATTTTTATGCTAATTAGTTATTGTGGTAAAATTAACGAAATATAGAAATTGCTAAAATGTAGACAATTAGTTTTGCAAAACAATGATGTAGTTCATCCTCAAAATAAACTAAAATAAAGAATTTTGCACGAGGTATTAAATTTCATTCTTGAAAAAAATAATAATATATCATCTTTTTTGGGACTTCACAAAATATAGTTTTCAAAATTTTAGTAAAAACATATTTCATTATTAAACGCCTCCATTGATTACTTTCTAAGCGGAAAATTTTCTCTACGTTTACCAATAGCGCTTTGACCGAAGTAAATCGCTCTTATTGCCTCAATACACCCTACATTTTTGATATGACGATTTCATTGAATTGGCGCTTAGTGAACCAACTTATATCTTTAATTCTGTAACCTTTGGTCATGCGAACTAACCCTACATCAACCATTCAGCAAAAAGCTAATAAATTGCATCGACGTTGAGAAGGAGCAAGTTTGTGGACGAAAATATATCAAAAAATCTAACTATATATAACCAGTCTGTACCTAAATTTTACGAACTACCTAAAATCCACAAACCTTCTCTTTCTTTTCGCCCGATTATTTCATCACGCTCCTAATAGTAGATTGGCGTTGTTTGTTACTGATATTCTCAATAAAGCATATAATAGAAACACTTATATTCTCAATAAAGCATATAATAGAAACAATGATTATCACATAAAAGACCCGTTTGAGTTTGCAGAGTTTGTCAATAATAAGTAACTACTCCATCACTATGTTAATATAAGCCTTGACGTTGTTGCTTTGTTCAGTAACATTCCTATTAATTTAGTAGTAAACAGTATCAACAAAAAAAAATGTTCCATTCTTTACATGTCCATGCCATTTTGCGATAATTTACATGCTGGTGTATAGTTAGGTTGTCGGTACCCTGATGAGCGATGTGGTGGCTACTTCTTGTAGTCCACCGAGGAAGCGAAACAACATTTCTCTACACCAAGCATACTTTTATGTTTTCACTCTTTTATGGATCTCGTCGTTGGTGTGACTCCTTTGAAACTAAAGGACCACCGCAGTCGCCTTCGAAATGAAG
>MU181983.1:749235-784266 GCA_016904865.1 Pissodes strobi
GCCATCTTGCAGAGGAGAAAAAGTGGCAATAATAATGTGACATTTATTTTACTCTATCTCTTCAAACAAAGGCAGAAAAAAATAAAAATAAAATAGCTGATTTTCGGATTTTTACGGATATCTCCGGAAGTAGACGGAATTTTCTAAATTTCTCGACGAGATGTCAATCACCCTTAAATTGCGCAAATTTGCCCCAATTTAACCTACGCTCTATCTCTTATAGTTACCGAGATAACAATGCTAATGCATCGAATTTGTAACACCCTGTATATATATATATATATGTAAAGAAAGGTGGCACGTTCTATATCCCTCATCTCCCTGGAAAGGACACTCATACAAGACCTACAAATCTACCCTTAAAGAGAGTTAAATAGGACATTTATATCGACAAAAGAAATATAAAATTCACAAGCGCTGCTGCCTGAAATCGATATTAAAAATATTAGATCAAAAACATTGAAGCAAATACTTTAATGTTATTATTACTGTGAACTGAAATATTTCATAATGGTTACCTATGTAGGAAAAGCTTCTCAATCCTACGTCTAAAAGCTCAAGATCTTTGCTCTGACGTAAACCCTAAAAGTTTTAGTCAAAGTTGCCATAAATGCTACAGTCGCAGAGAGTTGAGATTATAGTACCGTTTATCTATCCCTACTTGAAATACATAAACACTGCCTGAAGCTGCTATTAAAAAAACTCTGGAGATGTAAGAATTTTCTAGCATATAAGGAAAATATGCAAATGAAAACTCCTGAGAGTTGAATTTTGCTGGTAAAATTTTTACATTACAAGGCAATTTATTATAAAAACGAATACCCAGATAGCAAGCAGGAATATGTAACGTTTTTGAATGTTTTATTTTGAATGAGATTTCTAACGAACCAAGAAATATCCGAGGTTACCATTGGATGAGATAAAATATAAAATAAAATTAGAAAAAGTAAGCTTGCTCGACAAATGCATTTACTTTAGGACACCGTTAAATCAATGACTTCAACTTAGATATTTTGCAAAAAATTTAAAATAGATTAAGTCACGATTGTCCTAATGGCTAGCGTCGGAAAACTTCTTATATCAACGCAAATCTAGAATGTTTCATTCGACTTGCAACACCTGGTATGCATAAAGTATTACCCAATAAATTAAGTCATTACAATTAAGGCGAAATTGTTGCGTAAAAGAGTACTATCCAATTATTATAATCCCTCTGAGAAAATCGCGTGAGCTGATTTTTTCGAAATAATTGCTACTTTACAGCTAAGTTTTCAAGAGTTGGCACGCTATATTCATTTCTAGTTGGAAATGTCTACTGCAATACAATATAATCTAAAATATAGAACAGCCAACTAACCAAACTAAAGGCATGCGATTTTCTCAAGAGCGATATGAATTTTTACAAAGGAAAATTTACTAAATGAGAAAATATGGGAAGAGATATATATCCGAAATTGCAAAGGCACTGAGAGATTTTACTTTGCAGTAACTACACTTCATTGCTTTTTATTAAAAATATTCTCATTTTTACTCATAACAAATTACATTGTACAGAGAAAGAATATGAATACAAAGACTGCAATACTAGTAGTACGAGCCATAACAGAATCAGTGTCAAAAAAATTAAAACACTCTATTTAGGTGCTCACTCGGAAACAATGCGTTACAATTGAAACTCATTTAAAAACTAAATTAAGATAATAAAATATTAAAATTGTGTCTTCGCTGGTTTAATTAGTGACTTACTGCATTGACAGATAACTCAATTATTAATAAATGCTTACTGGATGCGGGTGAGAAGTTGTATATTTGAATGTCATTGTCATTTTCCGTGTTTGCCTCTTTGTTTCATCCATCGATGAGGGGGCCCAACAAATTTCACACAATTATAGATTGGGTTAGTCTAGCTTAGCAATTTCAAAGTACTTTGCAAATCTCAAATTTCTGAAGAGGATACCCTAGAGACTCTAATCTATATGCTTCAATCAAGACCAGGCTATAAATATAAAAAATATAATTTTACCAGCTTACCAAAACTCGTGTTAGCTAAAATAACTTATTTAACACTTACATCCAATGACACTATAATTGCTTTGATTTTAAATGGATAATGTAGTCTATAGCTCCCTAGTAGGTTATGACAAATAGCCCACTAGTGACTAGAGTCAGTGTCTCTCCTGTCATTGATAAGTCAGGTCCTGCGTTGTTTGAATTTTTTAAAAATACAGCTGTTTGAATATTTCCTACGTTAAACTAGACAACGTTTTCTACACCCCATTCCACGATGGCGTTCATATCCTCATTTATGGCAGCAATCTGATTTTCTGGCTCGCGTTGGGAACGAAGAGCGGTCATTGGACTCTGCCACATGAATGATCATATAAGCGTGCTGTCGTCTGCAAAGCTGTAAATAGATTTGTTTGTTCTGCCTAAAAGATCGCTGATGAAGAGCAGAAATAGTGTTGAAGGTAATATACACCCTTGAGGAACTCCGCCATTGATTCCAAATTCCTCTGAGAGTTGCCATCAATACCAACTCAGGTGCATCGATCCCTTAAATAATTGGAAAGCCATAGAATCAGTGCTGGTGGTAGTTTTTATGCTGTTAATTTGCTTAATAATCCATCAAATGCTTTGAATATGTCCAGCGCCACTGCTCGAGTTTCGCCGTAGCTCTCGATGGCTCTGGTCCACAGGTAGGTCACGTTATTAAGGTTGTCAGAAATGTCCTGTTGACTTGTGCTTGCGGCAGTGCTAGCGATCGCTTACGATACCTGCCGACTCGAGATATATTAATATATTAGCTATCTGTTGATTAGTTTCTCCATGACTTTAGACATGATGGGAACTAAGGCAATTTGACGGTAGTTTTTGGAATCGTATTTTATTTTTGTTTGGGATTGGTTGCACCCGCATTTTCAGCTAGAAGGAGAGCATGTAGTTCTTTATTATCGGAAGAAAAGCTAGCATAGTAGAGCTGTGAGTTTAGCAACACATTTCTTAAGCACTATTGCGGGAAAGCCATCCGGTCCTGTGGCCTCGTTAGTGTATGGCCCTTTGAGAATCCGTTCTACTACGCGTTGGTGGAACACTAGACCTGGCATTGAGAAATTCACTCTCGGAATAGTTGGGAGAGTCTTCCCTTAATAACCTATGGTCGAATATGATGCGAACGTTTCGGTAAGAATGTTCGCTTTTTCTTTGGCCGTTTTCGCTATTGAGCCATCAACTTTGGTCAGTGGTGAGATTGACATCTTTGATATACCTTGATTGGCAGCTTTGGTAATTGATCAAAAGGATCTTCATCCGTTATGACAGTTGAAAAGTTGATTCTTAATCTGCTCGTTATATCCCTCCTTTCTCGTCAATTGTCCGCTGACACTGGTTTCTTCTCGCGATGAGTATATTTCGATTTTCAGCTGTTCGGATCTCGGCACCATTTGCGGAATCCGTCATTTTAAGCATTGAGCAGTTTTCTTCAGATCATGGTTTGCTGTTTTTGTAGAGATCAGAATCCACCCTTCTTACTTTTCGCTTAAGTGTTTTTCATTCATTCATTTATTTTAAAATATTTATTATTATCATACGATTATGTGTTGTCCTATCCAGGATCCTTCTTTGATATTCACTGCGAGCTCTTTAAGTATTCTTCCAATTAAGAAAAAATATATCAGAATCGTATCTAGCTTTTCTTGTTCAGATTAGCAAATTAATTATACATTTTTCTAAGGCTTATATTTCGGAAGCGGGTGGATCAAATATAGGCAAACTGTATATATTTAAAAGTAGAGAAAATAATTATTTTTAAATATTAAGTAAAAAAGTGACAATCCGTCAATATTTGGCGTTTCCAGAAATAGTTTTGCGTTTTCAGTAGGAAATTCCAACCATTTAGGAAGAATGAAAAACTTTCGTATTTACCATTTTTCGAAAATTTTCAAATAAACCGGGTAGATGGATGCTAAAATATACGGGAAAACCCTATTACACCTACGTAATAAAACATATAACCCAATCTCGATTTAGTTTATAAATTTTGAATGCCTTATTCACACTAGAAGTATCAACAAAAATACAATATGCAGAAATGTAAAACATTTCATATTCATCGTAGATATATACAATTATTTCACTGTAAACGCCAGTTACGTCTCCTGGTATTTTTTGAATTTATATGTGCATAGCGTCCCATTATAAATTGACCCTTATTCTTACTATATCTTTCTAAGTGCATAAATTTAAATTTTATGCAAGTAAAAAAGAATTATAGCCCGATCGAAGTGAGAAAGGACGAAAGGCTATTTAAAAGAAGCCATAATTCGCACTCTGAAATACATTAACATGGCAAGGGCAGTGCTTTCTCAAATAAATCTTCGAAAAGCCGAATAAGGTTATAGGTTTTAGGATTTGAGGTTTTCGTCCAAACAGGCCTATTTAAGCCTATAAATGGCTACACATAAATGGCTTAGTGATATTTCAGGATTTCTCTTTCACATAAATGATAACCTTCAATATGTCTTAGTTATAGTAGTTAGATTGAAATATAGGTAAATGTGGGATATTACATAAAATATTATATAAAACATATTTTTTCCAACTTCCAACAAAGTAGTAGAGGAAAACATAATACTGAGTGAGCTAATAAAGTACTTAGGAGATTTTAAAAAATCATCAGCTATTTTAGCCAGGAATATCCGTGAAAGAGGGCTGAAGGAACACTCAAATACTGGAAGACGGGCATTGAAACAAGAGTAGATTATTCTAGGGAATAAATGAAATTTTTCTATGTAAAAAATTAATCATTAATTACAATGACATATGTTTCGAAGTTTTGTGGGGATCGAACCCAGAACTTCTCGATTGAAAAATAAACCTAATATTAGTGATAATATGCTAGAGAGTAGGAAACCTTTCTCATCAACAACCTTGTACAGGTCTGTGTCCGTATTTAATTTTAATCGTATCTTATATTATAGCTTTGTTTTAAGCTATATACAGCTTTAGATAGAAATGATATTATGGTTATTAGATTTCTTTTCCACTTGGGAAATTTTGGTTTAGATACGTGTAAGAATTTAAAAAGTTTGTTAATTTGTAGGTATTAATTTACTTTTTACTAATGTATGGAACGTTGATAATTATTTCTAAAAGTGTTTTCATTGTTTAGCATTATTAATTTTATTATACATATAAAAAAATAACTCCCGCTTAACTGGCGGAAGATGGAGCTGAGTCAATACCTACTACAGAAAGGCCTGACGGCTTACGCGTGACGTCATCAAATCTAGGCAAAGGTTATATTTACAGGCATATATTTAATTGTGCAATTTCTTTTAAAATTTCACAGTTAAGTAGACATTTTAATGCAAAAATCTCGAAAGTTTTATTTGTAAATTTTACTTTTTTTATATATGTAGGTTGAAACGTAATTGGACTAATATTACTTTAAGCACGGCTGTTATGACTGAAAATCTTTTTTACTTATTTTTTTTAAATCAAAAATTAAATTGTAGCTGACTTACATTTTAAGCATACATAAATAATATTTAATGCCTTAGGTTAAAACAAGGCTGCGAGTTATGAACTGAGCCAAATGAAACTTCAAAGCAAAAACTATTGAATATCCAGTTTATCAAAAAGGTAGGTGGTAAAATATCACTATCGATAGGTATAAAGGTGTCATAATAGACAATAGTAATGCCAAATTTTGTACTCTATTTTCTCTATCCAAAGGTTCATGTAATATTTAAATGGAAATTGGTTACCCGTGATATTTTGATGAAATTTAGGTATCTTATTAAGGATGTTCGAAGCATCATTTTTTTACCATAGGCACAACCTTTTATATATGACAGGTGAGCCGGTGTTAGCTGTCAAAAATTGGATTCTAATATCCAAAAGCAGAATAACTATTACAGTAAACCATTTTGACACCTGTCAAAACCCTGCCAAACGACAGCACTCATCTTTTTCACGATACACATATAACGGTATGCTGATTTCTAGACTCGTTTTTGACTCACCCGCGCATCTACGTCACCCGGGAAAAAATGTTCCTATTGACGCTGTCAGTTTATTTAGTTAAGTGAATTTTTAGATTTGTTTGTGTTTATATATGTTATAGGATTATTTAAATTAAAAACTTATAGTATAATTATTGCCGAACTGTGCTGTGGCTACTTGTAAGAACAATAATAGGTCCACCAAAGGGAGTAATATTAAATATTTTCATTTTCCTAAACATGAGTTAGCAAATCAGTGGATTCGTGCTTGTCGAAGAGAAGATGGAATTAACATAAAAGATGGTGAGTATCTTTAATTATTTAGGCTTTACTTTATTATTTATTATTTTTATTACATATTTCCACGATTTACATGATTTTTTATGGCAGTGGCACACACTCTAAAGGGAGATCCTATGGCTAGAGATGGATCCTAATTTCACGTACCGTACCGTGATTTTAGCTGCCGCTAATTCGACATTCGGGTGCTGCTGTGCCTTAGTTCCGTTCTTTAAACATTCTTTTTAGATATACCACGATCAAGTCACGGTTCACGGTCCAGCCAGACGCTATGTGGTTCAAAAATATTTGCCAAAATTTAAATAAGTAAAAAAAATAAAACAACATGTATTATTGAAGTGTGATTGAAGTGAAACTTCTTAACGCGCGCCGGGAGGAATATTTACACATGCTCACATACGATGGTACCGGGGTGCTAAAATCGCTTTGGTTCTGCTGTAGCGCTACAAAAGCTCATTGATTTCCGCTCCTAATCGCGCCATGTCTTCGCGATGCAATCATTCTGTTCCAACAGCTCTCGTGGCTGAGTGGTCTAAGTGGTTAGGTCTCGATTCGGCGGCTCTATCGGCGGAGCGGCGCGGCCTGAGTTCGAACCCCGTTGGTTTTTTAATTTTTTTTTAAAGGTTAAGTTTCTAATACAGTTTTATGAAGAATATTTTTTTTCATTTGGGCCTTTTCTTTCCGTTAATTGAGTGGTATATTTTAAAAAACTACTTTTTCACGAAATCCGTTACGACATGTATATGATTTTATTGTGATATGTTGGTTAGCTTACAAGCAAAAAATATGATATTTGTTCTATTACCTTGTCAAGACATAAGCGAAACGGATTTTTTTTTCATTTAGGCCTTCCCTTTTTGTTAATTAGTATTATATTTAAAAAATGGTATATTTAAAAAAACTACTTTTTAACTAAATCCGGTACGATATGTAGGGGTCGTCATTTCCTTGACAACTTCTTGATTTTGTCTCGTTCTTGTCTTGATTTCAAGACAAGATCATGACAAGAAATGATCCTTGTTTTTCAAGATAAGAAGAGAAATTAGTCCTCAAGTCCAAGATTTCTTGGAAAGAAACCAACAAAATCTTGAAATTTCTTGAAAATGTAAAATAAAAAAAAACTCATTTGTTTTGCTAGTTTATTGAAAAAAAAACAAAGCACTGAAACATTTTTAATGGAATGATAAAAAAATATTATTTAAAAAAATTTTGGATATGTTATGGCTTAACGTATTGGGATCAAAAAGTACTTTGCAAACCGAGTCTACTTCAGTGGAAATGAAATAAATATGTAAAAATGGGCAAAAAATATTTGAAAGGGTTCAGAATATTGACTATTAAATAATGAGGTCAATACAAAGAAAATTAAAATTGTACTTTAAGTTTGGTAAAACTATATCTTGTGGGCCAAATTAAATTGAATAATTTTTTAATGCTTAATGACTTTATTTGCAAGGGATTTGTTTATTATTTTTGGATATGCTATGGGCTAAGATATTAGAATCAAGAAGAACTTTGCTCAGCTGATCTACTTCAGTGGCGTACAGAATATTTGAATTTAGGTAATTTTTTTAAATTAAGAAAAAATAAATTTATGAAGGAATGAACTATAAAACAATACTATCATGACCGCGTGCCCCTCGATTCTACGCATCAAGTATAAACATCACATCAACCAATCTCATCCCGACTTTTTTACTTAGTTCTCAAATGTTGCAATAATACTTAAATAACCATTTATGCATTTAAATTATTTTCTAGAGTAAAACTATGTATAATATATCAATTATAATTAGTAATATAAATATGGAATGAAAGTGCTTTTATTCTTTAGTTAACACACGTACACGTATAATTAGGAACGTACCTATTATCGAAAATGTCCTTTAAAATCCCCCAAAACTGCGAATATTGCATTTCAAAACATATGTTCTATACACGCTTACATAGCAGAATCGAAAGTGTCGTTCCCGGGTGACGTCACACGTTTCTGTGTGGGAGGTTCTGCCTGCGCAAGAGCATACCGTTATATGTGTATCGTGATCTTTTTCAGTTTTTGATATTTTACGATATGTCATTTGTTCGTTTTGACTTGTATAAAATAGTGAGTTCAAAAAAAAATGGTTTTCTTTCGTTTTAAGGTAGTTCACTTATGATAAACCATGAAAAAGCTTTATCAGGATTTAGATTTAATTATTTGGGCTAGATTGGGTATATTATTGGGGTATTTTTTTTTATTAAAAGCCTCCAGTTTCCTTTTTTTACTTATAAGATTATGATTATGTTTAGAACAATAATCAGTAAGAAGTTTATTTGAAATGCTGAGAAAATTTTTGAAATATCAATTTTTAAGTAATTTTTACAATTTTCAAGATGCGTGAAAAAGCTGTTTTCATTTACATAGTTTCCCGATAGCTCGCAAAGAAATTACTTTTCATCCAAAAATGTATCTTCGAACTCATTAATTAGTTTTTTAGTCATAATGTAGGCGGCTGAGACTATATCCATAAGAGAACATAATTCATATCAAGTTCATTAAAACAGTATTTGGTAATTTCAAACAGCCTATGAAGGGTATGACTTAAAGCTTAAACTTACGTCCTTTGGATGACCGAAAGCATGAACTTTAGGTACACTTTTATAGTTGCCATTAAGGCCTAAGGCATAATAATCTACTATTCACTTACCAAAAAACTAGCCGAAACTGAGAGAAAAACATACAATTAAACACGAACAAAAATTTATATTTATTTATTTATTTATTATTTCCGTAAATGGCACCATGACATACATAGGAATTGTCACAAAAACCTAAAAGCCGAAACATTTAAAAGTTATACATAATAAAATAATGATCTGAGCTATAAAAAAGTTTAAATAGCATACACTAAAGATCCACCCAATCTAAAGAATGGGTTTTCTGCTAAAATGGTATTGACTCTCCTCTTAAAAATATGCTGAGACCATGACGTTTTAACAGAGGATGGCAAATGGTTAAATATTCTCAAACAAGTTATTTCAGGCCCATTCTGTAAATGAGACAAGCGAGCATTTGAAACAAACAACTGGTCAGCATTTCTAGTATTATATGAGTTTATGTCCACAACTTTAGTATTTAGGTTTTGGTTAGAGAAAATGTAGCAGGCACACTGTAAAATATAAAGGTTGAAGATTGTAAGGATTTTGTTTGCTTTAAATGTCTCATCACAAGAATGTCAGATTGAAAGATAAAACATATTTCTTATTATTCTCTTCTGAGCTATAAGCACTGTCCCAATGTGATTACAGTTTCCCCATGCCAGTAATCCATAAGCCATAATTTAATTAAATGTTGCATAATAAAATGTTTTCAAGGTAGGAATGTCAACATTTTTTAGCTATAAGACAGCATCATGTTTAGAATTTTAAGGCTAATATAATGCATATGTTATCAATATAGCCACGCTAGGTAGGTGCTGGTCCAACGTGAGGCCCAGGAACGTTTTTCGTCATATATTTGCTGTTTATCGTAGTTGGAAGCAGATAACAATGAAAAGAGGTGCTTAGTTATTTTGGCGTATGGTACAAATACATACTCAGAAGTGTCGTTTTTTAAATGGCTTCTATTTAAACATCAACAATTCTAATTGGTTCCTTAAGCCTTGTTCCAAATTAGTGAAATACAATTCACCCAATGGATATATAAAAATCTAAAATAATCTAGACGAAAATGCAATTTTCGACGGGCCGTTATTCGAATCGAATCGTGAGCCTGGAATTAGTAAAAATGGGAGTTGTTTCACCTGAATAATGACCGAAACATAAATATTTAAGAAGCAATTAGTAATTTCCGCGCTTTTTCGAATAGTTCTCGCTTCGGTCGGCTTATAATTTGTATAGTCAGTTGAACAATGTTTTGTAAGATGAAACAACAGAACGCTGCCAAAGCCGCGGTAATAGCTGAGCAGTGTATTTTACTCGTTACTGGAAATTCAAATTAATGCGGTGCTTCAGCGAATACTGAAACGAGATAAAAGCTATCAACTGAACAGGGGAGACCTTGATGTAAATTAGTAATTATATAATACCAGGTAATGTATGCCTATGTCAATTCGTATGCAGACTTTAGGGCTATTTACTTGGCTCAAGTTTTGATTCCATCCTTGTTTAATAGCGGTGACTTCAAGCCGTCCAAAATTGTTATTTCTATTTTTAGGCGTCAATTGCGAGTGTCTAACCACGTTAGCCATGATATTTCAAGGATTCCCTTATATCATCATATCTGAAAAAGTCGTTTGGTCAAAGTTCTTGCTAGGAGATAACGGAGAAGAGAAGGCAACATAATAATGATGATCTTGAAAGAACTATATAATGATTGATGCAATAGGCATTTCTACTGCACTAAGCTTTATATATATATTTTTAAGGATGATCAACATCGTTTGATTTTTTAGATCAAAGTCAGTGTTTGAGTCTCGATTCAGACGAATTCATTCCACTCTGATGCCCGCAAGTGGCTGTCTTTATCCTCATCCACTAGCTTCCAAAAATCTTAAGGACTGACCAAATAGTTATTATATTCATGAGCACAGTGTTGTTTAAAACCACGCCCAGATTCAATATTTTCTGCGAATGTGTATCTAACTGCAAAAATATGTGCTGCAAATATTTTTGGGATATTGTGAACTAATTAAAATCATTAATTAAATATCACCCTGTCGCAAGTTTGAACTTGAACTTGAAAAATGTTATATAAACATTCACTGTTAATTATAAACAATTTGAGCGATCGACGGGAGCGACTTTGATCCTTAATGATGCAGCCATCAGCATTTTGTAACATATAAATACGCAGGCAAACGCCGAATTAATCAGACTTTCGGGTCTCTCAAACCGCTCAATTGGTCGCTGGACAGTACACAGGTACGTCCACTTCTAGTTGTTCTATCCCACAACCCCCATAACTGACAACACTTATACACAGGTATAAGGTTGTCAGGTCCTTACCTAACCTGGGTGAACGTATGCATAGGTATAGGGCATTCGGGGGCTACTAAAAAGTATAGAGAGAGTCGAATTTATGAAGTATCAGAACTTCTAGTGAAGGGATAGTTTTTGGGGAGTTTCAAAAAGTAGTGAAAGTGCCTTAGCAATTTGTGATAAACTTAAAAGTCTTACCTTATAAATATTAGAACAAATACCTAAATAAAAGACAACCCGCTCACATAAACTTTATTAATAAAATAGTAACGTCACTATGCCAAATAAACTTTAAAATAAGCCACCCTCGCTTGCCAAGTGATTTGATTTGAGCGTCCGTCGTGACACTCATAATTCATCTACGTCACATCCAAAATAGTGACGCCAAGCAATTTAGTGTTAAATGGGCCTAATGCCGCCATCTTAATGAATCTACGTCACAATAACAGTAATAACTTAAATTAAACATCAAATCAAGTAAATCATTACGCAATTAAACATTTAATAAACGCAGGATAGGTCAGTTTAGCTATTGCATAAAATCTAAGCACATATTGGTTCGAATCACGCGCCGAGGTACGGCCAAGTGCTGCCATCTAGAGGTGGTCTGCGACACCAAAGACATAGTACGGACACGAGCTGCATCCACGGATGCTCGCCGAAGTACGGGCGGTCGACGTCACAAGCACCATCTAGGGGTCTATGTTCATACCTGGAACAAACAAAGAAAGAAGGTAACTACGTTGTGGGACCTGCTTTATTTTTGGCGAAGGTACTAGTCAGCACCGAAAAGACAAATATAGTTAATTATATGGAACAGACATCAAAATGGAGCAATACAACAGATTTGTATAGGAGAAACTAAAGGAAACCATGGAGCAAGCAGGAGAAACGAGTGAAGAGGACGAAGAGAGGAAAAATATAATTATATGGAACAAGTACTCAAGTAAATGAAGAATTTAAGCAACTAAGAAAACAAAACACAAAAACTAGGAGAGACCCGAAGCCTCAAAATGTAAATAGTGTAAATATAAAACCCAAGTGCTCATAGAAAATGATATATACAAGGCACTTAGGAGGTTAATATATAAATAAGAAAGATATATAGTGAAACATAGAAAATATATAGTGAAACATAGCATAATATAAGCCAGAGTGTAAATAAGACAAGTATATAGATAAACACACTTAGGAAGTTAATAAACTACAGAGAAAAATAAACACAGTATAGAACATAGGATTTATGAAGAAAAATGAAGCTAGAATATTAGCGAGTAAATTAGTAAACTATGTATGCAAAATAAATAGGTAAAGCAAATGTGAAGATATATATAGTAAAGCACAAGTAAATGTGAGTTGCCATTAAAATTGTGTATTGAGAGTATATACAGAAAGAATAAATGTGTATACGAGTCTCCGGCCTAAATAAGGTTGCAAAGACGGATGGTCTAAAAGATAACGTCACAGCAAAAAATGTAGGCATCGGAAAGTTGAGCATATAGGGACTAAAGTAGCTACGCTGACGTTGAAGGAAGCCAAGCAAATATTTTGGTGCCAAAGAAGCTCAAGGGCAAAATACCCAGGTGAAATGTTACATAAGCAAGAAATATGTATGTAAAGCATAAAGAATATAAAAAAGCATACATAGGTTGAAAAGGTGTTTATGTAAAGCTAATAAAGTGAAAGAAGAAGATGTTTTTGAGAAAAGAAAAAGCGTACATAGTGAGGAAATATATAAGCAAAAGGTGGTTATGTAAAGCATACATAAGGAGAAATATTGGAGAAATGTATATGTAAGCAAAAGATGTTTATATAATGTGTGTTTAAAATAGAGCATACGTGGATATATGTAATGTCCTATATTTTTTACATAAAGCTAGTCACGTAAAAAAGCATAGATAGATAGCATAAGGTACATAGAATACCTAATAAATAGCAAAACTAGATATGGACAGTAAATATAAGAAACATAGAATAAAATAAATGTATGGGAAAATGTATATGTAAGCGATACCAAGAAGTGTATAGAAAAGCAGTAAGAAATTGTAAATAATGTATATATAACCTTACCTTGAGAACATGATGCATGGATCACAATCCAGGACCAGTCAGGAGCCATTGGAAAGCACCAATCGAGTCCATACAGGACGTAGCCATTCGAAGAATCACTAGTAGAAGTTCAGAAGTTGCCCCGTTCTTCGACTAGGGATTTCTAGAAAATTAAAAAGTATAAGAAATTATAATATATGAATGAAATACCTGCAGCAGTAGACAACGAATTAGATAATTTAAAAATAATTCAATAATAACAAACCTTAAATCAAATCTTGCCAAGTATCTAAATATTGCCAAAAATCATATTCACGAGACTTATATTTGATTGTATTCTTTAGCCCATCCAATGCCAACACACGAAGAAGCAAATCAAGTCGACGCCATTTTACCACTTCTTTCAAGGAACAAGGAACCGAGCCTACGAGACTACGAACTACGGCAGAGAGCATTGCAAATGAAGACCGCTACAAGCACCATCTACCAGACTTTGTGTAAACCAAGCAGTCCGCAACACAAGGAATCTGCGAAAATGACATATGCAGTCGCCATCTGTGACCCACGGAAGCGTAACGTATAATTTCCTATTAATTTACATTGCATTGTTAATATTAATTCATCGAAATGGCACAAGATTCAATTGCCAGGCAATAACTTAAGAAAATAATAAGATTCATAAAGACATATGATATGTTGCAAATATGTTTTATTGCTTTAAACAAAACTGACATGTTGAATCAAGTCAGCAAAATAAATTGTGGCATTTGATATACCCATATAAGCATAACTGAGTCAATAAACTATGATGTTAGCAAATATTTTATACATAGACGGGAAAGTCTATATACTATATAGTTTTGATAAGTTTGTAAATAATGGATTTAAAAATAAGAAGTAAAGAACAATGGCTAAATAGAATATAGACAGGACCGGCATTTGCATTTTATTCTAAAAAGAAATAAGTTTAACATACCGTAATATTGTTAATATAGGATAGGTAATTTATGTTAAGACAGAGCCGCAATAAGTTGATTTTTAATGACAAGGGTAAAATTCATTATCTTTATATATAAGCCCCATTTAACCAACTATTCCCAAAACCAACTGATATAAAGACAATGAATTAAGATCACTTCTGTTGGGATGGACGCATCTTAATAGAGGAGATATCATATGAAAGGCATCTTATTGTCCATAGTCATAAAAACCTAGTTTTAAAAATGGTATTATAAGCCAGTATAAAAAGATGTTCTCAAAACGGATAGGTTTGCACTAGATATAAGGTATAATAGATCAATAAGCTTAAAGAAATCAAATCGAGAGAGTTTTTATCATATATAATTAGTAATAAGTTAAAAACAGAACCGTATTTAAATAATACGTTTGTCACGTAGTTGCTTTATTAACACAATGAATATTAAGACGTAAAACGTTATTGGCCATAAAAGTAAATAAATTTTGAAATAATACATCTCTAGTAAACAGCCGGGTTTATGAAATTATGATTTTGTTAATAAGACAACAAAAAACGTCACAAAAAAGAAAACATAGGATAAGATTATAACATTGTTAGTACAACTTGTAAAACTGTTTTTCTTTTGTTACATGTACCTATAACTAGCACATAGAGCGAGGCAAACCATACAAGAACTTACTACATGAAATAGAAATGGGTGGATCTAAGCCAGAACAAGTCTACTGACGAAATATGTATTAAATTATAATAAAATTAGATGCAATACAGTATGTCTTCTCGAATTGAGGTCGGTTCTCTCTCTTTTAAAACAAATAAGTCAGGTTAAAACGTTGGGGACCAACGTTATCAGGGAGGGGGAATGTGTGAACTAATTAAAATCATTAATTAAATATCACCCTGTCGCAAGTTTGAACTTGAACTTGAAAAATGTTATATAAACATTCACTGTTAATTATAAACAAT
This sequence comes from Pissodes strobi, assembly GCA_016904865.1. Taxonomy (NCBI): domain Eukaryota; kingdom Metazoa; phylum Arthropoda; class Insecta; order Coleoptera; family Curculionidae; genus Pissodes; species Pissodes strobi. The sequence goes on from MU181983.1 coordinate 764,488, forward strand.
TTGAGCGGTCGACGGGAGCGACTTTGATCCTTAATGATGCAGCCATCAGCATTTTGTAACATATAAATACGCAGGCAAACGCCGAATTAATCAGACTTTCGGGTCTCTCAAACCGCTCAATTGGTCGCTGGACAGTACACAGGTACGTCCATTTATAGTCGTTCTATCCAACAACCCCCATAACTGAGAACACTTATACACAGGTATAAGGTTGTCAGGTCCTTACCTAACCTGGGTGAACGTATGCATAGGTATACGGCATTCGGGGGCTAGTAAAAAGTATAGAGAGAGTCGAATTTATGAAGTATCAGAACTTCTAGTGAAGAGATAGTTTTTGGGGAGTTTCAAAAAGTAGTGAAAGTGCCTTAGCAATTTGTGATAAACTTAAAAGTCTTACCTTATAAATATCAGAACAAATACTTAAATAAAGACAACCCGCTCACATAAACTTTATTAATAAAATAGTGACGTCGCTTGCTAGACAAACTTTGAACTAAGCCTCCCTCGAGAAGACATGCATTTCATATTAATTGGGTATAGTGTAAACTCTTAATTCATCTATAATCTTAAACACGCCTTTATTAGTATACAATCTAACCGTTGTTAAGTTTGTTTGTAAATAAACTTGTTATTGTTTTTATCGATGTGTCTCCTTTATTATCTCTTCTCAACTTGACGTAGTGCGTTCCTAAATCTGAGTTACTCTCCTACACGCTAAGTAAGGCGTGTCGTCACCGATAAAAAATACAAATCGTGACAATATTATTGTTATAATATAATAATTTACTATATTAGAAGCTATCCAAAATTTTAAGAAATTTCGCCGTACACTTACATCATAACGTAGTCCTCTTCTTAAATTATCAGCTGATGAGCTATCAAACAAATTTGACAACATGTGTAACAGTCTTGATTTTTCTGGTTCCTTCTTGCCTGTTCATGCATCATAAGCTTACGGGGCTCGACACTGAGGAGATAAACGTGAATCTGCTGAGCTTATTCTGATTTACTGGGTAGTTAGAAGTGAAGATTCTTGTTTCGATAGCTCCTTTAAGCAGGTATGGTTTTTGCTTCGGGCTTAATCGATTTTTATTATATGAGGCCTAAATACAAATATAAATTCGGTACACCAACATCAACAAGCAAATAGACCACATATATTAGCCCTTACAGAAACACAAGTATGTTCTACAACAACAACAGTAAACTACCTATCCCTTGTTACGACTTAATGACTCGATTTGGATAGAAATTCGGAATATGCCTTTTTGTCCGAAGCGGCCTTTCATGCCACCGCGAGGAAACACTCGAACCGAACAACGTTGACGTCATGTGGCTCAAGTTCACCGCCAAGGGATTAACCAAGTTTATATGCTGTCTCTATCGCCCTCCGAGCGATAGAGCCCACCAAAACTTTTTTAAAACACTGGCTACCACTTTTGACTCAATACCGATCGATCACCCCAATTCAATAATCGTTCTGGGTGATTTCAATGCCCACAACACCCACTGGCTCAAACATCACAACAAGACCGACAACGAAGGTAGAGAAGCTGAAGCATTTGCTATCAGCTGCGGGTTGCTCAACTTGTAGACGAACCAACTCGAATCTCATAGAGAGGCAAAATCGCCGCCCTCCTGGATCTTTTTCTAACCACAAATCCTGACCAGTGTACAATTACAGTTGGTCCACCATTAGGTACTTCCGACCACGAACTTATTACAACGGTTTGTGAACTGCCACTTCTGCAGAAGGATCCACCATTTCCTCGCAAAATCTGGCATTACAATTCTGCAAACCGGGGCGGCCTAAGGGAGTTCTACCTAGTTTTTCCTTGGATCGACGTCTGCTTTGGCACTGATGACCCGTCAGTCTGCTGCGAAGAGATTACGCAAGTAATCTCCTCAGACATGGAAACATACATCCCAAATTCCATCAAGTTACCGGCAAAAGGACAGCCCTGGTTCGACAGAAGATGCGAAAGTGCTGTAGGTAGGAAGCACCAAGCCTACAAGTACTGGCAGCAAAATCAGACCGCTGATAATCGCAATTATTTTGTCGAAGCGAGAAACAAATGCAAACGATGAAATTAGGGACATTCAATCTCAGGATCAGGAATAAACTTTGGCAATGACCCAGTGACTACAGGAATTTCTGGTCGCTAGCAAAGGCAGTACGTAATAACTTTACAAAAACGTCTCTCCCACCTTTGTCAGACGAACATGGCATCACGGCAACTACAGCCAAGGAAAAAAAACAAACATTCTCGTCAAAATGTTTTTATCGTACTCTACTTTAGATGTTCCCCAAGGCAAAGCTCTCCCCACCATATCAAACATCAACACTACCATGGCAGAAGTCAAGTTTCATCACCGTAATATTCTTAACATCCTTATAGAACTAGATACGCAAAAGGTATCAGGACCGGACGAAATACCTGTCATCGTGTTATAAAACTGCGTCAACGAACTAACATCCGTTTTCTCCACACTTTTTCCTCTATTTTACCGAAAGGGAATTTACCCATCTTCTTGAAAAGTCGCTCGAGTGCAACCTGTTCCAAAAAAGGGCAAGAAAATCACGCCCTCAAACTATCGCCCAATTGCCTTGCTTCCAATAATCTCCAAAGTCATGGAACGTGTAGCCAATCAGCAACTACAGATGTACCTCGAGAACAACAGAATAATCAGCGAGAATCAATACGGCTTTCGCAAAGAGAGATCAACAGGAGGTATATTGGCCTATGTCACTCATATATGGAGTAGGGCAATTGAGAACTACGGAGAGTCTTGAGCGATTGCGTTGGATATTTCGAAGGCATTCGACAGAGCTTGGCATGACGGGCTCAATATACTGCCGTCCTATGGACTGCCAGCATCTCTCTGCAGCTGGCTTGCCAGTTTCCTTAAGAACCGATCTCTGCACGTCGCAGTTGATGGACACCTCTCAGACACATTCACCATTAACTCGGGCGTGACTCAGGGCGCAATACTTTCACCAACTCTGTTTCTTATCTATATTAATGGCCTGCTGACCGAAACGGATCCTTTCAAGTCGAAACGGATAATCCTGTTTACAGTTTTGCTGATGACAGTACTCTTGCCTCCCAATTTAGATCAGAAAGACCTTTACCAGCTACTGAGACTTATCACCGCAGACAGAAGCAGATTACAGCAACTAATCAATACCTGGATAAAGTTCAAACTTGGGGTGACAGAAATTTGGTTCAGTAAAATGCAGCAAAGACCCAAGCAGCCTCGTTTGCTAAGAGGGCTAATACGGCGGGCCCTGACATCATTATGGCAGGATCGACCATTCCTTCATCCTCGTCAATCGGACTACTGGGTGTCTCGGTCAACAGCAATATGTCCTGGCATGACCACATTGCTAACATCGCAGCAAAATTGGCCTCCCAGAAGCTTGGTGCGCTATTTCGCTACAAAAAATTGTATACACCGCATCAGTTGCTCTTGCTCTACAAAACGCAAATAAGACCATGCTCAGAATACTGCTCACACATCTGGGATGCCGCACCAACGCTCACCAGAAAGCTGCTGGATTCCATTCAGAAGAGAGCTGCGCGTCTCATCGGCGACCTTGAGTTGACCCGGAATGTGGATAGTCTGTAACACCGCAGGCATGTGACCGAGATGTCACTGTTTTACAGACACATTCAGGGCAGATGTTACCAGGATTTGGCCCACCTCATCATGCCCCTGGCAACGCCTGTCAGACAGTCACGACAGACGGCAGGAGCGCACCACTTCGTCGTACAACTGGAAACACCTAGAACATCGCTTTACAAGAACTCCTTTGTCTGGCGCACTGCACAACTGTGGAACTCATTCCCAGGACATCTGTTTCCCCCTAATTACAACCTACGGCTATTTAAGAATCGTGTCAGTCATCATCTTCGCACACACACCGCTGGTCAAGCGCCAAAAGATCTTTATTTAGTGTGTGTGCAACTGCCATAAAAACAATAAACTGCTACAAAGCAGCCAGGTAATTTAACGGACCCATCTATGCATTTATCCACTATTCACAACCTTTGGGAAAATTTTGGATGAGCGGAAGCATAAGTATTTCCTATGTTCCGCGGACTAACGACATATTATTAAATCTACCTCGTATATTTCGAAGTTATAGAAAACGTCTTAGCGGAATAACTATGATCCTCTGGATGGACTATTTTGGAAGCTAGGCGATGGTTCATATGAGACGAACGTTGAAAAATGCGAGTGAAATAGCATATATTGCGGAATCTCTTACAGATCTCGAGAACTGCTTGAAATTTATAACTTTTATTATTAAAACTATTGATCATAAAAGGCATGTTGGTTATTATAAAATCATCTTCGTCTAAATAAAACCGAGCATGGCAATTCTCATTTATGTATCAACTTTCGCATCGAAATCGGTTGTAACTACTGCTAGATCTGATATGTTTGCCATTTATAAAACAACTAACCAATATCTCCTACTACTAGGCATGACGGCTTACGCATCTAGTTAAACGTTATTTACAGGCGTATATTTAAATGTGCAATTTCTTTTTACATTTCACAGTTAAGTAGGCATTTTAGTAGCAAAAATCTGGAAAAAATATAATAAAAACTTTTTTGTTAATTTATCTTTATTTTATATGTAGTTTGAAACCTAATTGGGCTAATATTACTAAAAGCGAGTATTATGACTAATAATGTTTATTACAATTTTTTTAAATCAAAAATTAAATCGCAGATTTCTTACCTTTTTCTGCATACAAAAATAATATGTAAGGGCTTCCGGTTAAAACAAGGCTGCGAGTCTAGAACTCAGCCCTTAGACGCCCTTCGTTTTTTTTTAAGAAAATGAATTTTCAAAGCTAATTCTTTTAATATCCAGTTAATCAAAACATGTAGGTGGTAGAATGTCACTATAGGTATAAAGGTGTCATAATAGATAATAATCTCATATGTGATGTTGTGTTTCCCCATCCAAAGAACCTCGCAATATTTATATGGAAAATGATTACCCGTGATAGTTGGATGAAATTTAGGTAAGTTATTAGGAATATCCTAAGCAAATTTGTTAACCATGGGCGCAACCTTTTATATACGACAAGTGACTGAGCCGGTGTTAGCCTAGGTGTTAGCTGTCAAAAATTGGAATGTAATATCCAAAAGCAGACTAATTGTGACAGATCTTAATGATCCAGATATCGATTTCTACCAAGTCCACCAAGGTAAATCGAAAAATATCAACCATTTTGACACCTGTTAAAACCCTGCTAAACGACGACATTTATCTTTTTCAGTTTTTGATATCTTAAAATATGTCATTTGGAATTTTTAACCTGTAATAAAATTGCGATTTCAAGAAATAAAAAAAATGACGGAGCTGTCAGAACTTATCATTTGTTTGAATAGAAAAGATACTTAAATATGTTTCTTTTTCATTTTTAGTATGATAAAACATGAAAAAGCCTTATACACGTTTCAGATTTTATTTTTTATTTTTTTTGATTAGATAAAAGAGCACCACGACGCGGAATTAATTAAATTTTATTGTAAGAAACTTCTACAACACAAGGTCCATTTAAAGATAAATTTTCGTGGCAAAATCCACAACTTAATTTGTTTAAAACAATATAACAGCACTATTCAGTTAAATAAGTGATTACTGGCATTTCGGATTTTATAGCTTCTGTATTAGACTGTGTAAGTATAATTTTGGGCTATAAATTATTAAGTCAGAATTTAAAGAGTTATCTACTGACGGGGTTCTTATTCAGGCGGTTCAATTAATTTCTCCCTAATAATTTGATTGATGATAATAAATATTGAACTCTTTTAATTTTTTCTGACTCATATAGTTGTCGAACAGAGGTATGGTAATGACCACCAGCTAATTACCTCTATTTTCCAAAACGCCCGTTCAATGGGTCTGTTTTAAATTTGCCCAGTAAGACTTAAGTCGTATTAAGCTTAGTTAAACAATTATCAGTCACTTCCAGTAGTCCATGAATGGTATGGCTTAATGCAGTGTGGGTTTGTCGAGTGTGGGCTTGTCGAGTGTGGGCTAGATTCTTGGAGTTTGCCAAGAGTCTAGCCAATTTTATATTTTTAGAAGAAAACCAAACTTCGGATCATCGTTAGAGGCTGATAGTATTTATCTGGTGAAAGGTTCTTGAAATGTATCTAGTAAATGTTTTCCTTTAAGGGGGTTTTCACATTAACTATTCTCCACCAGGTCCATATAATATTAATAAACTCTGCTGTATCTTGTGAAAAAGGCGAGATGATGGCCTTTCTCGGGCAATAGAATGGAGAAAAACTATTCTGAGTTCTTTCCGGGGTAAAAAATTACTCATTGACTTGCTGTTTACTGTATGATTGACACTAACTGTACAAAATACTATGTAGCCAATTTCTTCCAAATTTTGTTTAATGGTCTTAATAAAAGTATATAAGGTTTCTGAATTAAGTTTAGATACAGGAGATATGTGAATTAATTCTTAAAGGCTTGAGCAAGGACATGTGATCATAAATGCAACTGCAGACAATGCTAAAGTATTGCTATTATTTACTGATTTTCCTACAGTGTTCCCTGGCTTATAATCCAAATAGGGTTTAACCTGAATTTCATCAAAAAGTAATATATGATTTATATCTTGATCAGTTAAATATTGAAAAATGTTGCGAGCATGGGTTAAAAAATTTAATTTTGCATTTTTAGAAGTAAATCAAATTTCGGATCATCGTTGGAGGCTAATAGTATTTGTCTGGTGAATGGTTCTTGAAATTTATCTAGTAAATGTTTTCCTTTAAGGGGGTTTTAACATTAACTATTCTCCACCAGGTCCATATTTTATTAATAAACTTTGCTATATCTTGTGAAAGAGGTAAAATAATGGTCTTTCTCGGGCAATAGAATGGGGAAAACTATTCGCAAAATTTGTTCCGGGGTACAAAAATACTCATTGCCTTGCTGATTACTGCATGATTGGCACTAACTGTACAAAATACTATGTAGCCAATTTCTTCCAAATTTTGTTTTATGGTGTTATGGTTTCTGAATTAAGTTTAGATACAGGAGATATGTCAATGAACCCTTTAAGGCTTGAGCAAGGACTTGTGACCATAAATGCAACTGCAGTATTGCTATTATTTACTGATGTTCCTACAGTGTTCCCTGGCTTACAATCTAAATAGGGGTTAATCTGAATGTCATCAAAAAGTACTATGTCATTTATATCTTTATGAGTTGAATATTGAAAAATGGTGTATGGATTAAAAAAATGTCTTTCATCAATATGGGGATCTGTTAAGAATCTATTACAAATAAATTTTACTGTGTTAGGATGAGGTAAAATAATAGAAGCATGATTACACAAATATTTATAGGAATAGGGATTATAGTAAACAAAATTGAATATAAAACAATAGCGCTCGGTGAATATCAATATTTTTCTTTTGAGATATTCAACAAAGTTAACTGTTCTGAAATAAATTTGAGATTTTTTGTAAGTTCATTGGAGCCTTTTAGGTTTAAATGAATATCCGTAACAAATTTTAATTTTTTTTTCGCTTTCTCGCTGATGTAAATTCATCTCGCTCTCGTTATTGAGACTTTCACTAGTACTCGGAGGGTCATTATTAAAAGGACTTAATAATATCATATCGATTAAACTTTCCAATTCATCCAAATTGTCAGCTATAAATGTGGCTTTTAAATGTATTATTGAAACAGAAATAGGCTGGCCATAAAAAAAATTTCTAATTTTAAATTATTATTTATAACAATCGCTCAGGTTATTATAAGACGATGAGTCTTAAGGTATGTACAATCCAGAAAACAAAATGTTGCCAACTGTTGGCAATATGTTAATGGATGTTGGTAATACATTTGTTATACACAACAACTTGTATCCGGATATATGTGGTCAACAGTGTTTCGCGTCCTAACTAAATGCAGTGTTTACGTTAAAATTATTATTATTAATATAATATGGGCATATTTTTTTCATGTGCCACTTCAAAAATTAAGTTGAAAATAAAACAAATTAAAATGAGCTTCAAAATGTATTAATTTGTACTTTTTACTGTTTCTACTTTGAAGTTCTCATAAAAGTTCTACATTTAAATCCTTAAAAACCATGATTTAAAAAATAAAATCCAAAAAAATACGCCACTGAAATCTACATAAAAATATATAAAAAATCGCTAAGGTCCCACCCTGTACAATATTTATAAAAATATAATATAAAATGAAAATATTCAATTTCAAAGTGGCAATTTTTAACTGGGGACAGTCAAGGACAATGACATTTTTTCATTATTTATAAAAAATTGAATGCATAAGGTAACTTTTTAGCCGTAAATTTGAACTTTTTCGTGTTTTCGAAGTATGTTTTGCAAATAAACTGCATATTATTGAATCATTTATAAACAAAAATAATATTTTTTAATCAAGAATAGACAGTGAAATTTACCAAGTGGTTCATGAAAAAATATGCCCATATTTTTATATGAAGTTAATATTATTTTAAGGTGCCTACTTATTGTAGAAAATTAAAAAATGAACAAAATAAAACAGCGAAAGGAAACCTCACTATACCTTGAGACGGAAATAATAGTCAGTGACGTCAGTCACTAATTCGAAAACAGACCAACGTGAGCGGCTTAAAGTAATATTTAATATTTAACAATAAATCTGGTATGAAATGCTCGCAAAATACCGCTTATTCTAAATGCGGACACAGCGTTCCGGCACAAAACGGGCACCGCTGCCAAATTCATTGTGGCCCGTATACGTGCGTTACGCGGAGCATTTGAAGCAGCTGTATTTTCACAGAGGTTCGCGATCGACGGTCGTAAATATACTGATATTTTACGACCGTCGGGCGGAGGTCGCAACGTTGTAACAATAAACGAGCATGTACCCTGTGAGAGATCTGTTGCATAATCGCGCTTGCGGGTTTAGGTTATCGTTTTGTTTTAACATTGAAAATGTTTCTGTTTTCCTAAATAGGGCCCCAAATCGTGAAAAAGTGCATGCTACATTTGCCACACATAACGTCCGTCGTACGCGTGAGAGATCGTGTTAGCTTGTTTATTTAAACATAAATTGATTAAAACGTATCGGAATCGGTTCTAATGACTAAAATAAATTGGAACTAACTGAAACAAACCGAAAGTGTATTGAACGACTATCCAAAACTAACGAAAAGCACCAAAACGGGCTAAAACGTATCGAAATAGATTTAAAATATTGAAGTAAGTTAAAACTAACCGAAATTAACCGAATTTTGGTGACTAACCAAAACTAATCAAAGACATTAAAATTGCTTATAACGTATCAGAACCGGTTCAAATTACTAAAATAAATTGGAACTAACTGGAAGTAACCGAAAGATGATTGAATGACTATCCAAAAATAACTAAAAGCATCAAAACGGTCTACAACATATCGAAATAGATTAAAAAGATTGAAGTTTAAAACTTACCCAAATTAACCGAATTTAGGTGACTAACCAAAACTAACCAAATGCATTATAATAAAATTGCTTATGACATATCGGAAGGTGATTGAATGTCTAATCAAAACTAACCAAAAGTAACTAAGAGCACCAAAACAGATAAAACATATCGAAATAGATTAAAAATATTGAAGTAAGTTAAAATTAACCCAAATTAACCGAATTTTGGCGACTAACTAAAACTAACCAAGACATTAAAATTGCTTATAACGTACCGGAACCGGTTCAAATGACTAAGATATATTAAAACTAACTGAGCTTTACTGAGACTTGACTTAACGACTAACCAATAGTAGGTAACTAAAAGCATCAAAACGGGCTAAAACGCATCGAAATAGATTTAAAATATTGAAGTAAGTTAAAACTTAAATTAACCGAACTTTTGTGACTAACCAAAAACTTAAAAATTGGTTATAGTGTAACGGAACTGGTCCAAATGATTAAAATAAATTAAAATTAACTGAAATTAACCGAAAGTTGATTGACCGACTAACCAAAATGGACCAAAAGTAACCAAAGGCATCAAAAGGGGCTAAAACAAGTTGAAACTAACAATTAACCGAATTTTGGCGACTAACTAAAGTTAACCAAAAACATCAAAATTGGATATGACGTATCGGATCCGGTTCAAATGATTAAAATAACTTAAAACTAACTAAACTTAACCAAAAGATGTTGAACCAAAACTGGGAGTAACCAAAATGGGCTAAGACGTATCGGATCAGATTACGAATAAAATAAGTAAATAACCCAAATTAATCGAATTTTGCGACGACCTACATTATTAAACAAAAACGTTTAAATTGTTTTAACGTATCGGAATCAAATGGTTCAAATAAATTGGAACTTACTGAAAGTAACCGAAAATTGATTGAATAACCAACCAAAGCTAACCAAAAAATAACTAAAAGCACCAAAACGGGCTAAAACGTACCGATCGAAAAAATTAAAAATATTGAAGTAAGTTGAAACTAATTCAAATTAACCTTATTTTGATGACTAACCAAAAACACTAAAATTGGTTATAACGTTTTGGAACCGGTTCAAATAACTAAAATAAATTAAAACTAACTGAAATTAGCCGAAAGTGAACGACTAACCAACAGTAACCAAATGCACCAAAATGGGCTAAAACATAGGTATCAGAACAGATTAAAAACATTAAGCTTATAAGGTGAAACGAACTTGAATGAACTGAATTTTGCCGACTAACTAAAATTAACCATAACGTATCGGAACCGGTTCAAATTACTAAAATAATTTAAAACTAACTAAAGCTAACCGAAAGCTAATTGAATGACTAACCAAAATTAATCACAAGTAACCAAAAGCACCAAAACGGGCTAAACCGTATCGGATTAAATTGCAAAAATTATAGTAAGTTAAAACTAACCAAAACAAACCGAATTTTTGCGGCTAACCAAAACTAACTAAAAAGATTAAATTTGATTATAACGTATCGGAGTCAGTTCAAATTACTAAAAAAAATTAGCGAATCTGCTAGTAGTCGAGACACTGACGTGTACACATATCCTATAACGACATCGGTTGTAAAAAAATAACAGCAGCACGTTGTGTTCCCAAGCGGTCACTTATCCAAGTACTAACCCTGCCCGACGTTGCTTAACTTCTCGGCAAATGGGACGAAAATGTGTAAACCGATTCTAGCCACTAGGACGGTATTATATACATTTTTGCCATTTAAAATCATATGAAATGGATTTTGGATTATTAAAAAGCACATTTTAAATTAAACGAGCAGTCAAAAGTAATATTTATTAATTATTATATTCGCAGTGTATTTGGATCCATAGCACAGCTTATTTTTAATGGACGGTTGAATTTAAAATGAATTTTCGCTTCAAAATCCACGACAAATTCGTCCGAAGCCACGGCTACCGTCCTAAAAAAGTACGGATTTTGCGACTTTTATACAATTGTCTCATTTAAAATTTTACATGATAAAAAAGCACATTATTATTTTAAATTAAACGAACTGTCAAAAGTATTATTCAGATGTCCAGACGTTTAAACCAATATTGAGTCATAGCCCTCTTCTAAAATTTGCAAAATTTGATTATTGACTTTTCCAAATCAAAAGATGTCGGCCCAAGATGAGTAGCTGGTAAAAGAACAAGCTTTGTAGATTTTCCTGTCGAAAGTATGCAGTGAATTAATCCACAGTAGAGTGCTATAGACGGCCTCAATTCTCCCCCTCCAATTTTTTGCCCCCTCATCCCCCTCCGGTGACTTTGAGATAGACCCCGCCCACTTGGTCTTAAGTGTATTCGACCTTGAACCACATTGGCCTAATTTCACCTTGAATGTCCTTGACATTTTACCTTGAGTGTCCTTGAGTTTTTGTTGCATATGACCTTGGGATTGCTCCAAGCGTGTATGACCTTGAAGGTCCTTGGAACTGTTTTGTGGTGTCCTTTACCTTGAATGACATTGAGGTAATTTGATCTTGAATGCCCCTGAGTTTTTGATGTGTAAACATCTTACGCGGCGGTATGAGGGTAAATCTCGGCAAATGGAACGGAAATGTGTAAACCGATTCTAGCCGCTAGGATAGTACTATATACAATTTTGCCATTTAAAATCGTTTCAAACGGATTTTAGACAACAAAAAAGCATATTTAAAATTAAATGAACCGTCAAAGTATTATTTTTATTATATTATATTCACAGTGTATTTGGATCCATATCACAGCTTATTTTTAATAGACGATTGAATTTAAATTGATTTTCGCTTCAAAATCCACGACAAATTCGTCCGAAGGCACGGCTATCGCCCTAAAAAAGTCCGAATTTTCGGATTTTTATACAATTTTGCCATTTAAAATCGTTTTTAAACGGATTTTAGACGATAAAAAAGCATATTATTATTTTAAATTATACGAACTGTCAAAAGTATTTTTCAGATGCCCAGACGTTTAAAGCAGTAAAATTTGAAAAAGCTGGTTATTGATTTCCCAAATCAAAGGATGTCGGCCCAAGATTATAAGGTAAATATGCTGTGTCCATATGTTGATGTTATTCCTGGTGGCATTAGATTTTCGTGTCGAATTTGTACAGTGAATTAATCCCCTCCAAAGCTGCCAGTGCGTATTATTAAAGAATCTTAACTAATCTTATAAATGCGAATGTTTTTGTTTTTATTCTATGAACATGCTAAGATGTACAGGTAAGGACCATAGCACGTTGAAAATGCCAGTTCTTGTTCGATCACTGAAGTTAAGCAACGTCGGGCGTGATTAGTACTTGGATGGGTTACCACTTGGGAACATAACTTGCTGCTGTCATTTTTTTTACGACCGATGTCGTTATAGGATATGTTTACACATTCGTCTCGAGTACTAGCAGACTCGCTTAATTTATTTATTTATTTTTGTTTTAATTATGATAATGTTTAATATTATTGCTGAAAATGCATTTCTTTAATTATATACCTATATTATAAACACTCGTGTGTTTGGATTTTTACATTTTTAAACTAAATGAATTTCAACGCAAATCACATTTTTGCGTTTTTATTTATCATTTTCAATTCAACAAAAATTGTGGGATTTGGATACTACGGTCGAAGTTAGAGTTGAACCTCTTATTATCAATGTTGGTTCCGAAAGTAGTGATAGTAATGATTCTGAATCAAATTCTGATCAAACCTCCGATAACGAGTAGTAAACTTAAAGTTTTGTTGATTTTTGATGTAAACTTTCGATGCAACCTTCAATATGATATTTTATGATAAGAAAAACCCCTTATCATCCATGACTCGTTTTTTCCTAGCCCTAATGAATATTGTACTATTTGTTTGTAGTACAATTTTGTTGCTTATTTCTAGATTTAGGAATAATTTTAAATATACGTTTTTTTTGCATATTTTAGACTAAAATCATGCATATTTATGTGCATAAACTTTATTTTTTTAAGTGGATATTTGCCTAAGTTTACTTATTACTATTCCATTATTTAGTTATTATAACATAATAATTTACAAAGCAATTGTATCCGCCGCTGGAATTTCCTTCTCTCTTCCCTTACCCCTCGAGGCGTGCCTTAAAACTAAAAATGAGTCACTGACTATTATTTCCGACCTGAACTATAGTCTGATTCGACGTGACTTGTTGACAACACCGTCCAGACAGAGCGATGTTTTCCATTTTAAATTGAAAACACGGATACATGCAATACGCAACAAAATTCTATGATGTCTTGCCTCCCAACATCTGGGCTATGTTGTCGAGTTCTATCAACTTGTTGCGAGTTGATGGGTTACATGTTGGCAACAGTGTTAGCAACAAGTATCCGGGCGATTGTTGGTCGGTCTGTACTAGGTTTTACATAAAGTTATTTTATCTATAGCCCTAACTGAAAACCACCTGTCCTCAACAATAAAATTTGAAAATAGTTTTAAGAATTCCTCAAAATATCGAAAACATGTAGCCTCTCTATAGATATTAAATTCCTCTTTACTTTGCTCTATTGCTTGCAAAAATCCTCAAGTTCCTTATTTTTATCGTCTTTACTTTTACGAACGAACGCATTTTTGAAAAATAATTGGGTAGTTTAGGAAAATAGTTTGTATGACGCGGCTTTTTTAATGTACTGTAATAATTTTACCTGATTTAGGATCCTGTTCCGAATTAAGCTAAATTATACTACCTGCAGAAAACTGTACCTCACAGACTTTAATATTTTCATTGGGTATTAAATTGATTCGCATAATCGCACTTAGCCACTTATTTTGCAAAGTATAACAATTTAAATACACTAAAAGAATTAATTATAAACAAATTCACCGAAAATTAATCGAAAATCTAACAATACTTAATATAATTCCGAAGGAAGCTAACCTAAACATTATTTTCCCACTGAATACTGTCGGTTTTACATCGAAGAAGGCTATCGGAATTCCAGTCGTCCAGCAGCGCGACAATGAACAGTAAATACAAAAGTACGCAATAATATATTAAATATATTTGCTGGGCTCCCATTCAATCCCCTGCAATGGTATGCATAAATGGCAAAAGCACTTGACTACCTGTGATGACGTGACTACAATTTTAGTATTAGCTAGTAGGCCTAGCTGTACGAGGTATTGAACTAATTTAAACTAACCACATAGCGAGATGATCTCCATGAATAATTTCCAGCTATTACAAATCTGGCAGAATGTTTTCAATGTAATGTAAAGCGTATTAATAGAAAAGCCTGGAGAAAGTTCGATTTCATAGAAAACAGATATCTCAGCTGATTCGTGTCAGAATAATGCTTGCGAAAGCGGATTAGATCTGATGTATCGCTTATTTTAACAAACGTCATTTTATTTGGTTCACCTTCCCTTGGACCTCTTGTTCATGATATAGAAAAGCTGATATCTGGTATAAGCATAAACATATTCTTCAAAAAAATTTAAAGCTTCATCATAGAAAGGGCTAGCTAAATAATAATTCAAAGAGAAAATGTTTCGCCAATTTTAAAGACCATAAAATATGAAGCGAAATAAGATGAAGTGTTGTGCACGTATTCTTCACTTTTATTTTCTTCCTAGTCTACTACATGTTTCATTTTTACATTTATTTGAACCGTTTTGTTACACCTAGTTTCTTTATGTACCTATAGATAAAACCGACATATCAATAGCGCGTTCACAGTTTGAAATGCTCCTTTACACATTAGCCAACAGAAAAATATGATTAAGTTATAGGTACAATAATATATTTCTCCATACATTAGGAATAGCACACTAAATGTAAATATTTCACCTTCATGAACGCTACAAAATTGAAATATAATGCAGCAGCAGATACAAATCATTTTGTAAACATTATATATCTTGTACTAAATCAAATAAATGAACGACGCTATATATTCTGTTCCGCTGCAGAAAATGCGCAATGCCAAAATCTGTTAAACCAATTTCAGCGGTGGTTATCTGGGAAACAACGTGTTTTATGTATTTGGACCCACATGTCGACTAAATACACATGTTTTCGTGCATGACTTATATAAATCTATTTATTGCTGTGTAGATTACCTCATTATTGATAGAAACCGGTTTAAAAGTAGTTTTTGTCAAAATAGTTACAAGACAAGAATCGACTTTTTTATATAAATCAATTTATTAATTTTTGTCTGTTTCATTCTTGGTTGCCTCATTTGAGATAATCCAAAGGCGCTTTTCTTTGTTAATTTTTTTTTTGGTCATAGGTATTAATTCTAATTTTATCAGTATTTATCATGCACCAATTAAGTAATATTTTTTTCTCGTAACGCTTTTGCTAGGCTTTCCCAGAAAATTCACACATATGTGTCTTCGCACAGTGGGGTGGGCATTGAATTTTTACTTAAATTATAAACTTTATATAGAATGATATGAACATTGTAACTTTGATATCGTTCCTTCCCGCGTAGAGAGCCATTACAGGCCAAGGGATACAGGCAATATTTCAAATAATTAATAATTCTAATTAATACTACTTGTCAATCCTAAATTATCAGGTATTTGTGATATATTTTCGTGTTAACTTGCACGCCTCTGTTCAATGTCATTTATAAATCCCAGTGTATCATCTACTGGTCCCTGCATAAATAAATAATCACCGGGATGTAAATTCAACGCACGACGGCAAGCCGGCCGCTAAAGTTATGGCCAGGAATTTACTATTCTTTTATTTCCTGGCCGCTGAGGTTGAGGGCTCGTTTTTCTTTAAAGGCCGTTACACGACCGTAAAAGTGTTTTATAATATAAAGGGAAACGGTCCGTGGTCCACTGTACAATTTATATTTTGCCAGTCAATTAATATAACGTTTACTTTCCGCCATACGTGTAAGACACGAATAGCAGGTTGTTTGTTGAAATATTAGCCTACTTAAATTATTATCACACTGCTGCTTGCCGGCCTCTAATATTGAATGGGCACGTTTTTCGCTTAAGGTGATCTTAAAAGTGCTTTAAAACTAAAGGGAAACCTTCGTGATCGGTTTTACAATTTAATTCCTGTATGTCAATTTATTTACTCTTGGGTTTCTACTTTTACTCGAGTAGGAAATATTGCTCAGCATTTATTTGTTTATGATACACATATTTTAAAATAATATTGCATATGATCGGATAAAAAATATTAACTAATTGCATAATGGATTTTTTGCGAAACATCGAATTTCCATTTTTTAATTATAAAAATGTTTTACAATAAAAAAAATAAAAGATCGATAAACAAATTTTAAAATCATCTAAATTATAACTAACGTAAACAGTATTTCTCAATTACAATTTTTTTATAATTTTTTATTTTATAACTTAGGTTGCATTTGTTCAACTGAAACTTATAGCGGTACAAATCTATCTGGAGGTTTCCGCGTTCCTTAAGGCCTCAAAGTGGTAGAGCCAGCTGACATATCAGTAAGTGGATCCTCGTTAAATTCTATGATTTCAGGTTCACTGATTGAATTACTATTTGCAATTTTATTCACCGATGTTTGAGCCGGTTTACCTCCCCCTTAAGGATAATTCATTTCCGCTGTAAGTTGACTAGTTCTCAAGGACATAATTTGGTTCATGTGACGTTTCCATGTTAATGTTGTATTGAGTATTCGTACCCAGAAAATATTTTAACTATAAAACTAACAACGATACCTACAATCAACTGAGACTTCAATTTCCGAAAATCCTTACCTAACACTTTTTGTCATACTTGAACTTATTTAGTCTGTCTACTCGAATAATAGTTCTTTTGTTTATTTTGAACTAATTGTAAGTTTTTATACTTGAACAATAGGCTTTGTGGAACTCCAGCCGACATTGACGGACGTGAGTAAACCTAATACAGTTTTTAGTATCCTTCCCAGCATCAAACGACTGGGTGATTCCCCGGTACTTCAATGCTTGGAATTTCTGTATAAAATAAAAAAAAATCTAAATTTCTTTTGTTTTTGATATATTATTTAAAACATTCCTATGGTTTAGCAGTTGATGAGCACATCTCAGTTACATTCGCCATTAACGCGGGCGTGCCTTAGGGCGCAATACTTTCACCAACTCTGTGCCTCATCTATATTAATGGCCTGCTATCCGAAACGAATAATCCTGGTTACAGTTTTGCAGACATCAGTACCTTTGTCTCTTAAGATCAGGAAAACCATTACCAGTGCCTGAGACTTATCACCGCAGACAGAAGCAGATATCAGCAATTAATCAAGACCTGGATAGAGTTCAAACTTGGGGCAACAGAAATTTGATTCAGCTGAATGCATCAAAGACCCAAGCAGCCACGTTTGCCAAAAAGGTCAATACAGCGGGCCCTAAAATCATTATGACAGGTTCGACCACTCCATCGTTCTCGTCAATCGGACTACTGGGTGTCTCGGTCACCAGCACTGGCATAACAACGTTGCTAACATCGCAAAATCAGCCTCCCAGAAGCTTGGTGCGCTAATTCACAACAAAAAACTCTATACATCGCCGCTGTTGCTCTTGCTCTACAAAGCGCAAATAAGACCGTGCTTAGGATATTGCTCACATATCTGGAGTGCCGCATCAAAGCACACCCTAAAGCCGCTGGATTTTATTCTGAATAGAGCTATGCATCTCAGCGGCGACCCGGAGTTAACCCGGAATCTGGATTGTCTGGAACACCGCAGACATGTGGTCGAGATGTCCCTGCCTTACAGATATTTTTACGGCAGATGTGCCCACAGTCACAACAGACGGCAAGAGAATATCAGTTCGTCGTACAACTAGAAACACCTAGAACATCGATTTACAAGAACTCCTTTGTCTGGCATACTGCATCACTGTTGAATTAACTCCTAGGACATCTGTTTCCCCCTAATTACAACCTACAACTATTCAAAAACCGTGACAATAAACACCTTCGCACACACACCGCTCGTCGAGCGCCATATGATCTTCCTTTAGTGTGTGGGCCACTGCCATAGAAAAAGCCTTAACGCCCTTTCGCTACTTCCTTTGATGCGGGATAGCATGGCAGTAACTTCAGATGTTTAATTCCGTTTTTTTTTAAATTTTAAAGTTGCACCATTATGTGAAACAATTGATTCAGGCATCCCGAACCTTGCATTTTTGAGTAGAGCATTGAGATTTGGCACAGTGGTAGTGCATGCCCATACCTCACTTTTAAGAAGTGGAACCAAGTTTGTAACCACGGGAGAGCGGCGGTATTGCTGATTGCATATCCACCAAAGGCAAATTTGAGAAAATCGTTAAACGAGCACACCCGACCGTTTCTATGGATGAATATCACTCACAAATATTACGGGAGGTGTTCTGAAACGTAACTAGACCATGTGCCAGTCGCGTGGTGGCAGGTTGCCTACCCTCTAGGCGCAGAAACTAATAAAATCGATTTTGTAGTGCAAGCTTGGGTTCTTAATAAAACTCCAACAATTCTTGTTTCAGTACCCTTTTTAATGTCAACAGATACAACTGAAAATGACTAACTTCTCGAATGCCGCTTTGACTTTTCTAACCTTGTTGGTTGTCGTTCTGAGGGCGGGTTCCGCCTTCTCGCATAACTCTCGCTTATCCTGAAATAAGGTCTATTTGCCATAGAATCAATTATCATAAAAAATGTTTTAATTAAAAAGTCAGTTTAGTATAAGCGATAGACATGTAAGGGGGTGCAGGCAGCTCCCAATTTTCTACTATAAGGTAAGTACCCTTGTCTCCCAATTTAGATCAGAAAAACCTTTACCAGCGACTGAGACTTATCACCGCAGACAGGAGCAGATTACATCAATTAATCAAGATCTAGAGAAAGTTCAAATTTGGAGTGACAGAAATTTGGTCCAGTTCAATGCAGCAAAGACCGAAGCAGCCACGTTTACCAAGAGGGCCAATACGGCGGGCCCTGAAATCATTATGGCAAGATCGACCATCCCTTCATTCTCGCCAATCGGACTGCTGAGTGCCTCGGTCACCAGCAATGTGTCCTTGCTAACATCGCAAAATCAGCCTCCCAGGTGCGCTATTTCGCAACAAAAAACTGTATACACCGCAGCAGTTGCTCTTGCTTTACAAAGAGCAAATAAGACCGTGCTTAGAATATTGCTCACACGTCTCGGGTGCCGTACCAAAGCACGCCCTAAAGCTGCTTGATTCCATTCAGAAGCGAGCTGTACATCTCATCGGCGACCCGGAGTTGACCCGGAATCTGGTTAGTCTGGAACACCGCAGACTGTAGCATTTTCAAATTTTGGCATGAACAAATGCTACTGTTTTGCTTGA
>MU181984.1:0-11313 GCA_016904865.1 Pissodes strobi
ACATATTAATCCAATAATAATAAACCAAATCGACCATCGATACGAAGCCGAAAAATTTAAATATCCCGACACGTCCATATATCAACGATAGGAACCAAAGTCTCCGCATAACCACAAAGTGGTGTTAAAATTTACCTGGCGCCCGGCGTTGCCCGACGAACAATGTTATTTTTATTGGGCTTTGATGAGAAAATGATGTCATTCAAGAAGTATATATGTATGTGGTCCCATTAGCTCTGGTCCGCCGCTATCTCAGAGTTGAAGAACCACTTTAAATTTATTTCGAAGAGAGACACAGAGCTCTCTACTACCAATGACCCCGATCCTCAGATGGAAATTTATTAATGTTGCTTTTAATTCCTCATGCGATTCACCTGTAATTAATTACAGCGGGTATAAGTAATAACTTAAAAATGTACTTTGCTGGATGACAAGTTGCACCAACATTCGAGTTATAACGGACCGTTTGCATTAAAATTTGTCAGATGATGCGTTGCAGTTGTGTTTAACATGAGTTTTGACGACACGGGTTTTAAATGAACCAATTTTAATCAAGTTGGGGAAATAACATTACAGGCCAAATGAATGGCAGCAATATTCATTATAATATAAATTTTACCAGTAATGTCAACTATGCAGTTTACAAGGACACAAGCATAAGACGATATTGAAAATGTACTGTTTCTCTAGATTAGAGCAACATGAATTTCAAAAACATGTTTATGATAATGTATAATATAACAAATAGCATTAAGGCTGAAATTATTATTAAGCCCCTGCTAACTTTACCAAAGACATAATTATTATAGAAAGGACAGTATTCAGCAATGTTGTGTCGATAGAAATTTGGTCCTTGATATGGTTCCCGACCAATGGCTTCCAGGTGCCAGATTTGAACGATAGAGTTTATAATATAAAAATCTTTTGATTTTCTTTTGTGCTCAATTTGACCTATAAACGAGACAATGTGTTGCCTAATTTCAGAAATTAACCACTAATGATCTTTAGCATGTTTACGTTGTTTGTTTGCTTCTTGAAGACGAATATTTCATTTGTTTTTCATGAGCTATTAAAAAAGTATTTCTTGAATCAGCGAAATAGAAATTGTGTTAATTGATAATGGTCTTATTTAATTCCTCTCTTAATTTGTTTTCTTTTTCTTATTATGATTTTCTTAGCAGTTATTTGAAAACTATCTTATTTAACTCCTCTCTTATTTTTTTTTCATAACAATTTATATTTTACTTTTCGATTAATACCATAGATGCTACCATTTTAAATCTTGGTTATATAGTTTTCATTCGAGGGTTAAATGAAAAAATCTAATTTACTTTTTAAATTTATGTTGCTTTTCCAGAGGCAATTATTGTTTTGAATATACGTATGATTTTTATATGGCAGTTAATTGAAAATGGTCTTTTTAAAATTTCTATCTTAATCTGTTTTCTTTTTCCATAAGAATTTATATTTTACTTTTTGATTAATACCATGGATGCTTATATGGTTTTCATTTGAGGGTTAAATGAAAAATCTAATTTACTTTTTATATTTGTATTCTTATTCCATAGGCAATTATTATTTTTTTAAAGATATTTGCTTCTTCAATTTGATCATGAATGATGTCATTTTTTTGCTTGTTGTGATTTTTATTTGGCAGTTAATTGAAAATGGTCTTTTTTATTTTCTATCTTAATCTGTTTTCTATTTCCATAAGAGTTTCTATTTTACTTTTCGATTAATACCATGGATGCTTCCATTTGAAATCTTGCTTATATGGTTTTCATTCGAGGGTTAAGTAAAAATCTAATTTATTTTTTAATTTTATATTGCTTATCCAAAGACAATAATTTTTTATTTGAAAAGATATTTACTTCTTAATTTTGATCATGGAGGATGCCATTTTTTAAATTTTGCTTGTTATGATTTTTTTTTGCAGTTAATTGAAAATGGTCTTATTTAATTCTTCTCTTAATTTATTTTTTTTCCTTAACAATTTATATTTTACTTTTCGATAATACCATGGATGCTTATATGGTTGTCATTCAAGGGTTAAGTGAAAAATCTAATTTACCTTTTTAAATTTATGTTGCTTTTCTATAGGCAATAATTTTTTTTTGAAAATATATTTGCTTCCTAATTTTGATTATGGATGATGCCATTTTTTTTTAAATTTTGCTTGTTATGATTTTTGTTTGGCAAATAATTGAAATTGAAAATATGTATTTGTATTTCCTGTTTTGATATTTATTTTCTTTTACCCTTCTACATGCAGGTAATTATTTTGCTTTAAAAACTTTTGTTTTTTTATGTGCTTTTTTAAGATTTATGTTGCAAAAATGTTATTCCCGTTTTAATTGTTTTACCTCTAGCTAGTAATTTTTTAAAGGCATTTACTTGGCATCTGTAATCGTGTTATTATTTTACTTGGCGGTTATTTAACCCAAATTAACCCAAGCCTTATTCATGTTTTAATTTATTTTGCTTTTCCATAAATGATTATATTTGATATGGCGTTTACTAGATCATTGATGTTGCAATTTTTTTAATTTTGCTTGCTTATCATTGCTTTATTTTAGCTAATTAATTTGTTGATGAGGCATATGCAATTTAATAACATTTTTTTAAACTTGCTTATTACAATTTTCATTTGGGGCTTAATGAAAAATACATTCATTTAGTCTCAGAAAAGCAGTAACACTGTAGTGATTTATTTTAATTTTCCTTGGCTAATTATTTTTTTAAAAGAAATTTGGCTCTTTGTTTATATCGTAGATGATTCTGGCCATTTTTTAACATTGCGATAAATTTCACATGGAGGTTAATTGAAAATACATCAAGTTATTTAGTAAATATCTTATTTGTGCATTGCCTTACTACATCTATCGATAGCTCATTATTTTTGAAAATGCATTTCCTTCTCCATTTATATCATGATATTGCACTGTTACGACTTTCATTTGGCGGTTAATTGAAAATACATTTATTTAATTAATCTTATCCCTGTTTGCCTTATTTGCATAGAGCAGTTAAATGAAAATACATTCATTTAATGATAGAACAGTTTTAATCATCTATTTATTTACATAACTGATTATTTTTTGACAAGGAATTTTATTTATTTCTTCACTTAAATCATTGATGTTGCCATTTTGCACCATTGTCACGATTTTCACTTGCCCGTTGATTGTAAATATATTTATTGAAGTAAAAGTTATCTTATTTCCAATTTTTCCTGCTTTTTACAATTTGGCGGTTAATTGAAAATACTTTCATTCATCTGATTAGGAAATATCTTATTCATGCTAATTATTTAATCTTACTTGCTTATTTTCATTTGGCGGTTAATTGAAAATACATTCATTTAATATTAGAACAGCCTTAATTATTTATTGATTCATGTGTTTTTTTATTGCTAATTATTCTTTTAGAAGACATTTATTTCTCTATTTAGATCATAAATGTTTTCATTTTGCATCATTGTTACGATTTTCACTTGGCGATTAATTGATTGATGAAATACATTCATTTATCAAAAAATAACCTATTCGTATTTTACCTTTTACCCGTTTATAGCTAATTGTTTACTATTGCCTATGTATGATTTTCATTGGGTGGTTAATTGAAAACAATCCGTTTAATATTGGAACAGCCTTAATTATCTGTTGATTCATTTTTTCGATAGCCAATTATTTTTTGAGAAGGAATTTATTTCTCTATTTGGATCATAGGTTTTCATTTCGCATTATTGATACACTTTTCACTTAGAGATTAATTGAAAATACATTAATTTAGTTAATCTTATTCGTATTTTGCCTTTTACCTGTCCATAGCTAATTATTTATTTTTGGTTGCTTATTTTCATTTGGCAGCTAATTGAAAATACATTCATGTAATATTATCTTAATTATCTATTGATTCATTTATTTTTCCATAGCTAATTATTTTTTAGAAGGCATTTGTGTCTTCATTTAGATCACAGATGTTGCCATTTTGTATCATTGTTACTACGAGTATGTTCACTTGGCGGTTAATAGGAAAATACATTCACTTAATTAGGAAATGTCTTATTCGTGTTTTGTCTTATATCTACCTAAGATAATTATTTAACCTTGCTTATATACGCTTTTCATTTGGCGGTGTTTTACGTTTTGCCTCTCCATTGCTAATTATTTATTCTTGCTTGTTTATTTTCATTTGGCGGTTACTTGGAAATGCATTCATTTGATACTGAAATAGCCTTAATTATCTATTGACTCATTTGTTTTTCCATAGCTATGAGAAGGCATTTATTTTTATATTTGATTCTGCATCATTCTTATGATTTTCACTTGATGGTTAATTGAAAACATAGTCATTTAATGTTGAATAAGCCTTAATAATTCTGTTTTAATTTATTTTGTATTTTCATTATTAATTAATTATTTGATAACGCATTTGCTTTTTCATTTAATTCATGGATGTTGCCTTTTTACCTCGCTCATTAGGATTTTCATTTGCAATGGAAAATGCATTTAGTTAATGTAGGAAATTTTTTGAAGTGAAACTTCTTTAGCGAGTGTAAAGTCAGGATGAATGAAACGCTTATCAAAGTGAAACGCTTATCAAAGTTGAAACGGTTATCAAAGTGAAACGCCCCTTTAATTAAGCGTGTTCCAGTAGAAACACAACATGTAGCCGAGGTAAAATGACGATCTTGGACGAAAACTGGAACCCGTACCCCCTCTCGTTTGGCCAGGAGAGAAAGGAGAAGAAAACGGGAAAAGCTACGTGCCCGAAATTTTTATAGTAGGTGCCGCCATGGAGGGCTACCTTTGACCATATGGAGGGACCGAGGCTCTAATTTAAGGGGGGATTTTGAGAAAAAATGTTTTTTTTTACCGATATCTCTGCAACGGAGCCTCGGATCGAAAATCTGATAAGCGGGGGCGGGGACAACTCCCCTCCCCCTCCACCCCGGATAGCCACAAAATTTCGAAAAATGGGAAAAAATTGAAAAAACGTAAAAAATTGTTCGGAAGGTTAATATTATAAATGGAACTAAGAAAAAAAATATAGAAAAAAAGTTAGAGAAACGCGGTTTTCGGCGAGAAAAATGCGAAGGAGTTCAGCTACGAGGTTTCGGATGGCAAAAATGGGAAGAAAAAATATGCTTTATCGAATTTTTTTTTTGAAAAAATGGGAAAAAATTGAAAAAACCTAAAAGGTTGTTCGGAAAGTTAATAAAAGTATTATAAAATCAAATAAGAAAAAAATAATAAAAAATAAAGAAAAATTTGTTCGGAACGTTAAAACGAAATAAAGAAAAAAAAAATTAAAAAGAGGTCGAAACTAAAAGGAATGTGTCGAACCCGGGTCAAAAGCTGAGAAGAAAAAGGCTTAAAAAGACTAATTTCCTAATATTTCTTTCAAAAGTTTCACTTCAGTTGTGTGGCGATAAAGGTGAGGCACATGATTTTTATTCCATTTGATTCTTAGATGTTGGCCATTTTCCTATTTTTGAACTTTCCAATGATTTTCATTTTGAGATTAAGTAAAAATGTATTCATTTAAAGTAGGAAAAATATTTATAATTTATTCTTAAATGCTATTTTAACCCGTTGATTAAATTTGGTGAAACATTTGTAGGTCAAAATCCTTATACAGGATGTCCAGGAGAAAGAAAATTATTGATTTTTTTTCCAGTTGCTATGACAGCGACAAAATCAAAATTGGTTATACGGTTATGGTTTTCGAGCCCTGGCACCTCTCTGGGCATTTTGAAATTGGTAAGTTATTTCGGTGATCTTAGTAAGGCTTTTGACTTGGTTTCACATGAAATCTTCCTTAGAAAGCTAAAGCGAATTTTGGGGCAATGTTAAAGAAACACTTTCGGGAAATATATGTTATTTTTTGTTTTAATATTTTGTTAAAAAAAGAAGGAAACTTCTCCTTCAGCATAGATAGGTAGATAGGTATCATGGGCACAAGGGGGGTTTCGGTCTTTAATTAAGATCTTCCTCAGGAGGAGTGAAAATTGTTCCTGGCCAGGCTAAATTGAAATTTGAAATAAAGCTCGTTTCTGGGTTAATTTTCCATCCTTATTTTGCCTGGACAAAATAAGCATATAAATAACAAAGTGCTTTATTTCTATTAAGACTGGCTTTAAAGTTTCCTTAAATTTCAAATTGTATAAAGAATTTATAAAATATCTAATTGACCATCATCACCTCTAAACTTATCCGCATTCACAGTCCTTTGCTCTTTGGAGGAACAAAAAGAATATCGATGGCCTTATGCGACGGCCGGTGCTAATAGGATCTTATCTCGGATCTCCGATCTGTAAACACGGAGCTGTCAATGACTGGCGTCTGTGTGTGTAACGAATATTCACCTTTTACGAGATACAGGTAATTTGGAAACCGGAAGTGTCCCGCAATGACGAGAAGTCGTAAATTGTGAGGGTTCTTTTTGGGCGAAATTAGTCGTCGACTTATTCTATTTCATTTAGTGTTTGGCTTTCTTTTAATGTCGATCAATTTTGAGGGCAATTAATCTATGACTACTAGTAGTGCCAAATTGGAGACACACAGTAATATTTCCTAAAAGAATGCTCCCATATAATACAAATGAGTAATAAGTGTAATGACCGCGAAAACATGAACTGATGACAGATTCGCCAAGCTATGGAAACAATTATTCATCTTAACGGACATCCTAGGCCTCATCATTAATAATTATTGTTATTGTGATTTTTTTTGAAGGCTAAGTAGGTATATAAGAATATGCAACAAGCACTATTTTTATAAATATGATTTCTAAAATATTGCATTTTTCTTCAAAAAATAGATCGTGATGAAGCTGCATT
The DNA here is from genome assembly GCA_016904865.1 of Pissodes strobi. NCBI lineage: Eukaryota > Metazoa > Arthropoda > Insecta > Coleoptera > Curculionidae > Pissodes > Pissodes strobi. Next base: position 6,845 of record MU181984.1, read on the forward strand.
CAGATGATGACCTACCTCAATTTTTGTGGATGGGAATAGTAAATTTAGCAGCTTAGATATAATTTCCATCGAGTGCTGAAAATGAGGATTGGTTTAAAGAGAAAGTCAAATTTGAAGCATCTAAGGATCATTGCCCGTGATCCAAAGCAGCGTAGGAAAAAAATGGGAAGAAAGCTATAAAAAGAATAGGAGTTTTAGTTGGCTATACCATCGGCGTTAAGTGTCCTATTTGGTCAAGAGAAACCAACCAACTAACGATCACATAATGCGGTGTTCCATAAGAAACTGCTTACGCTTCTAATGAGTGAGCCCAGGCTCTTGCTTTTGCCAGAAGAGATACAAGCTGATGCAGAAATATCAGATGGTGATTTAAAAGAAGAAAGAGTAGTAGAGAAGATTCGACTCGTAAAAAAGACATAGAAAACATAGAAGATTCCGATTTTGACAATGAAGATATTATGAAAGGGTTTGTTAGCAATAGAAGGTTAAGATCGTAAAAAATGTGAGGAAGCCAACAGAAATGCCAGAGGCAAAAAAGGCAGAAAGTTTCCAGGAAGCTATTAATGGTGAAGAAGAAGAAGGAATTAGATACACCTAGCAAAAAATAACCAGTGGGTTCCTGAGGATTTGCCTTAAAGAAAGAAAACTTTTCTTTGTAAATGGGTGTTCAAGAGAACAAGAAATCCAGACCGTTCAATAGAGAAGTATAAAGCAAGATTAGCCATTAAAAGCTGCTCACAAAAAAAGGGTATTTATTATGATCTGACACTATAAGGACCGTTTTAAGTATTGATACGGGTTAAAACATGGAGTTGATTCAACTTGGCGTGTACACAGCAATTCTCTATGGTGAAATCGATGCAGAAATCTTTATGAAGCAACCAAAATGATATGAAGATGAAACAAATCGTGTTTGTCGTTTTTAAAGGACGATATTTATGACCGCAAGCAGATCCCACGCTGCTGGTATACCAGACTTTTGAGGTCCTTAAACAAATTCAAGTTTAAGAAGAGTGAAGCTGATCCATGGTGCTTCTCTATGGTATTATAAGTTGAAGTAAGTTCGAATCATAGTGAGCCACTTCTTGACTGCTTCAGATGCCGCTGAGGGTGGGTGCGGTAATATCATAATAGCATGAATTATTCCGTATGAAATACCATCAGCGGATTTTACTTCTTAAGTCTCCACCGAAAAGTTTTATTACAGTAAAAACAACTACTTACAAATAATTGATATATCGTTATAGTACATATCATCAATTTCCGACACCTAATTCATTAATAACCGATAAAGGTGTGCCACAAGCTACCTAATATCGTCGAAAATAAGCCTTGGGGGGGCCTCCCCTGATCTTTATCTGGCCACGGCCACGCGCCCTCTCGATTTATGGGGCTAATTTGCCAAAAAACCCAGGTAATAGAGTTCGTGTCCGGTGAGTCCGGCGCCCAGACTTGTTCGCCGCATTTCACGGCGGATTTATCGTCTCAAATACGAAGAAATACACTTAGGACTTAATTGACTTAACTAATTCGGGTTATAAATTATAAGGTTTAGTGGTTTTATAGGAGTTTTATTGGGAGTTTTTTTTTTCATTTTGGTGACATTTTTTTGCGTTGGCGAATAAAACGGAACGGGACTCATTGGCGCCCTGATTTACGCTGATGTACGACTTTTGCTATACAGATAAAAATATATGTGTGTATGGGTAAGAATGTTTCCTATACTTTCCACCAACGGATTTTTTTCAATTAGTTCCTTCAACTCGTCTAAGTTAGTTTGGGTACTCATGCTTATGAACCATTTTATTTTAATTTCGTGTCAAATGCAATATGACTATTCTAAGATATAAACCCAAATTTTGATTAAATTGTGATTATTGTGAAATTCGCGTGGATTATTCAACTCTCCCTCAAAATGAAAATAAGAAATGAATCTAATAAACAGTTTTTATAGATAATTCACAAGTTAAATAGGTCCTGCTAATGCACGTATATCTGAAATAACAGATAATATTATAATAATATAATATAATATAATATAATAATAATAATAATAATAATAATAATAATAATAATAATAATAATAATAATAATAATAATATCGTTTATTGGTCTTCAGAAATACATAGCATTATAGACAAGTCAAAATACATCAATCATAGAGTCTTACGCTAAAAATACAATCCTAACGTACCTAAAACCAAAAACATCCAGATACACCAAACAATAGAAGAATAAGACACTAGCCCTGCCGTACCAATGAATAACAGTCATCAAAGGAATATAAAGGATTTTCAGTCAATAGCTTATAAATTTTTGCTTGAAAATTTCTTAAAGTTAAGGTCTTGATATCTTGTGGCAAAGCATTGTAAAACTTTATTTCCTCATTTCCTTTATTTCTACTTAATCTAGATTGATTTAGAACCAAGTCAGTCCTACCTCTCGTATTGTGGGCATGTACATCAGCTGCCACAACGTATCTGTCAATACTTTGCTTAAGAAATATTAATTTTAAATAAACAATCAGAGCATCAAGAGTCATTATTTTCAGTTTTTTAAAGTATGGTCTGCACGAAACATCTGGTGTAATATTTACTATTGATCTAATTGCAGATTTTTGTACCTTAAACACTTTGTCAAGGTTACTGTTCGCTGCTGAACACCATGCTAGCAATCCATATCTCATTGCTGATTCAAATAATATATAATACGTTGTGACAGCCGCACTTTCATTAACAGTCGATCTTATTTTCTTAATTGCATATATATTTCGACATAACTTACAACACAAACTGTCAATATGTTCGCTCCACAAGAGACCATCATCCAGATGCATACCCAAGAACCTAATCCGAGAATCATCCGTCCCAGTACACCCCTTTGTCTAAAAAACTTTACTCCTTGTTTTGGACTCATTCAATACTAATTTGTTTGGTATGAACCATTGAAAGAATGCTCTCAAGCATGTGCTCAGCATCTTCCCCCCTCTCAACTTTAGTTCCAAATGTGGCATCATCCGCATATAATACATTTGAAATTAATTTATTGCTGTTCTGGACAGCTCTTGGCAGGTCATTAATATAAACAAGAAAGAGAAAAGGACCCAAAACAGACCCCTGAGGCACCCACATCCCAATATCCAATGGATTACTTTTGCCATTGTCAAAACATACTGCCTGCGACCGCGCCGACAGATATGATCTTAATAGCTCTAAAGCCTTGCCTCTAACACCATGATATTGTAATTTTTCAAGTAAAATACCTCTATCAACGCAGTCAAAGGCAGCACTTAGGTCCGTAAAGGCAACCAGAAATCTTTCTCTGTCCTCCATAGCAGACATTATGAGCTCAGTAAGCTTTAAAATAGCATCGGTTGTTGAAAGACCTCTCGTAAAGTCATACTGACTTGGTACCATTATTTTTACCAAAAAAGGATATGAGCGGGTCATACATTAGGTTCTCCAATATTTTCGAGAAAATAGGCAGAATAGAAATAGGACGAAAACTCTCAGGCAAGCTCTTGTCACCCTTTTTAAATATTGGACATATTTTTGCCAACTTTAATGCTTGGGGAAAATGACCACTCTCAAAACAACAATTGACAATATCAACCAATGGGTCGCAGATATAGTCCGCCACTTTTTTAACACTGAATGCACTCACACCATATATATCTTCAGTTTTCTTATTCCTTATTCTACCTATAACCTTTTTTACATCATAAGCATCTACCGGCCTAAAAACATAAAATTTAAGTTGCAGTTATTTAAATATATTCTAAAATCGCACAAAGAATCTGGTAACATCAGCTGTCTCTCCCTCAAACTGAGAAAAAGAAATGAATCTAATAAAAAGTTTTTATAAATAATTCACAAGCTAAATAGGTCCTGCTAACGCACGTATATCTGAAGTAACAGAATTCCTTTCCAATATATTTACTGGATTGCCATTATTATGAAATTCACATGTATTATTGAAAAACACAACATCAGCTGTCTCTCCCTCAAACTGGGAAAAAGAAATGAATCTAATAAAAAGTTTTTATAAATAATTCACAAGCTAAATAGGTCCTGCTAACGCACGTATATCTGAAGTAACAGATTTCCTTTCCATTATGTTTACTGGATTGCCATTATTATGAAATTCACATGTATTATTGAAAAACACAACAAGAGCTGTCTCTCCCTCAGATTGGGAAAAAGAAAAGAATCTAGTAAAAAGTGTTTATAGATAAATCAGTAATTAAATAGATTTTGCTAACACACGTATATCTTAAATAACAGATTTCCCTTCCATTATAATTATTCGATTGCTATTATTTTGAAATTGACATGTATTTTTGAAAAACACAACATCAGCTGTCTCTCCCTCAAACTGGGAAAAATAAATGATTCAAATAAAAAGTGTTTATAGATAATTCGCAAGCTAAATAGGTCCTGCTAACGCACGTATATCTTAAATAACAGATT